>LGAG01000420.1:501153-519676 GCA_001278395.1 Lerema accius | reverse complement strand
TTAACGTTGACGCATTTCTGCTGTATTCAGTCTTACTAAGCTTTTCTATTTGTAACCTTTGTAGTACGGATATATTTCCTTTCAGTTGTAATTAGTACATTTCTTTCTGGCCTACTGTGTTAAGTGTTGGTTTATTATAGGGTAACAGTTCTAATACTGGATAGAGATGTTCATTGTCAAGTTGACCTGTTTTGGCTCGAAACATCGTGTGGGATGGTCGAATGCTTGAGTCTTTGCATTCCTGATAAACCTTCCTTTTGGTACTGTTTAGGCCAAAAAGTACTTGAAAGTGTTCACATAAATCATTCATTTAAAATTGTTTCTAGTTTTTATGTTCCGATAGCGCAATGTAATATAGCAAATAATTTAATGAAAAAAAAAAATAAAGCTTATGTCACTCCAACAACGGAGACATATCCAATGACACCTTATACGTAGAAATCTGTCAAAATTTAGGCTGTGTAGTGTACCAAAGAATTGGACATACATACATACATAACGGAGAACATTAGCCTCCACGTAGTCGGGTAAAAAATAGACGTCAAGTTACGTTACAACGTAAACGCAAAATTTATAATTTAGCGCCACACACTGCCCTGATTTTCACATCTCCAATGATAAGGTAGCCGCGAAGGTGTGATAAACCGTTCACATAAGATTTACAATTTCACTGGGTAATTCTCTCGAGAATTCGTCGTAACTCCGCTAAATCCACATACTGTATAAGCTAAGATTTAATGTATAATCGGGTTTGTGAAAGGGTTTATGAGTTTTCTATAGAATACGTCAGTTTCTCGTTTGTGACAAGTAAGTATTGTTTCTAAGCTTATTTTTATTACCTGTAAAACGCAAAATGTTCAAGCAACGCGCTGAAACATTTATGTCCAATCATATCAATAATAATGTTAGGTTGAAAATTAACGTTATTAATAATAATCATACAATTCAATTTGTAAGTAACTAAAATACTCGTAGTGTTAATAATAATAATTACATATCGAATTTAATTAGTAATCACTTTTTTTTCAACACCCTGTATAAGCTAAGAGCGTTATAATCAGGTTTCGTTGCCGCATTTATTCATTCTCACGTTGCTATGACAACGAATAATGTGAAGAATTAATGCAGATTTTTTGGTTTAAACGCATTAAAAAATCTATAAACTATGCTATTGCGTAATTTAGAAAGCTAAAAATGTCAGTATGAAATTTTCGATTTTACGAAAAAAAATTGTTGCATCAGAAAATTCCGGACAGTGTTAACATTTGAAAGTGTATGTAAACGCAACAAAATGGCCGTTTTAACCCACCAATTATTCCATAGCTCACGGCGGAATCCCGGCAACACCTTACCTAATTTTTGGTCCGGCGCCAACCCAGAATACATTCCTTGGATTAAAACCCAGTTCAATATAATGGCACAGTTTATTACTGGTCCGTGGCTGGTAAAATTCAAATTGCCCGGGCCGCACGACAAAACCCATGCGGGCAGTTAACGGGTTGACTTGCAATAGTTCTACTATACTAACACTAAATGGCTCAAGTCATGAGTGGATGATGTAATGAACAAAAAGCGGAATAATACCGGAATCATGTGTTATTATAAACTTATTTAGAACAGATTTAGACGTGACATATTATAGCTCGGAAAAGAAGAAAAAAGGTAATGGATGCAGAGACAATTGACACTGGATTGCCACACGATAGATGCCATTGCATTACAGATTATAATAGCAGAAAACAAAGATTATAAAATTAATAACTTTACACCTATGTTACGATGTCCCTAAGTGGCAGGAAAAGGTGGAACTACCAACTCGTTAGCTATTCTCATTTATGCACTTAAAAACATTCACTTTCTAAGTATTTAATTCATAATAACAGTCAATTTAAACAGTTCGCTTTCCTACTATCGCATGAATATTACAAACTGCAGTCAGCAGAAGTATCTTGCGAACGAAAATAGGTTTGAATTCCATCTAATTTTATTTAATTTTTGATAAAGTAATCACACATCGATAGGGAAACAAGGTAAAAAAGGTATGGAAATTAAAACCAAAATAATTTTAAAGATTTTTACAAAACGCTGACGCTTTAAACTTATACCAAATCCTAGATATAGAAGACGCGTTATTCACGTGAATACAAGCTCCCTTGAAGCTCGCCAGTCTAAGTACAGTTTTATAGCCACCGTTGTATAATTTGTTTTATCTTTTGTTTCTAGGGACTGTACTTTTATTCTAAATATAAATTCTAAAAGAGCTCCATTTTCTATACTATTTATAAAATGGCAAAGTTAAAGTTAACATGGAGAACAACTGCTCACGGAGACCAAATTTCAAACCACTCAGCTGTCAGTTAAATCTCAAACATAAAAGCGTTGCCAATATTAGTTAAACTTTGACTAACCCACCTTAAAAAAAGACGAAAGTTCCAGCTTTGAAACAGATAAACTGTAATAGATAATACAAACCCTTCAACGTCAACACTAAACTTCTTTTTAATTCAACGTCCATCTTTCTAAAGCGCAGTAAGGAAATACAAAACGATTCAGAGTCACAAAGGATCGCACACTCCTCAGGATTGCCTCACTCCGCGATGTCTCTGAAAGCCCGCATCTATTAGTTATAGCTCTGAGGGCTGTTGGATGCGGCATATTATTATTATATGGCATATTATTAATATGCGGCTTACAACAATCGGAGCTACGCGGCATATGAATATCCAATAGTTCAGATTAACCATCATCAAGATTCGTAGGACGCAAAGGTTTTCATGATTACTGCCGTTAATATTCCTTGGTTTGGTTCCTATTCAGGCAGTTTGAATGATGAATTTTATTTTCTGTTGTCAGTTTGGGTGTATTTCTATGTTGTCCATGGCATATACGACACAGGTCATTTTAAAGCATTTAGCATTTCAGAAAACGTTTAGACCTTAACGATAATACCTTCTAAGTGGCATTGAAGTCAGGAATCTTAAGGACATTAGTTTAACAGAATCTTAACCGATCCAATATAAAAAATAAAAGATTTAACTACTAACAAACCAACGAATCAAACCTCCAAACCTAATAGTATTGACCGCTCAAAATCACTCATTCGCGTAGAAGGCTGCGAGATAATCCGACCCTCGCTTAGACTTCCTATCTCGAATAGGAATTCCGATAGGAAGGTGTTCATTACCGCCAGACCTGTTGATCAAGGGAAAGTAGATACGATATCGGAGTTTATGAACTTTGGATATATATCGGCTTTCGAGATGTAGGTGAAGTGTCTTGGTTTATACCTCGAAACAACCTGATAGTTTCAACTGTGTTATATTTTTTTCATTTTATGATTCGACAAATTTATTTATAGGTCTTTGCGTTGGTTATTGTTGTTACTGGTACGTTTTCGTCAAATCCGCTTGGCTACTTATCTTCTTGTTTGAGTCAACAAACAATCAAATCTTTGTGTTCAAGCTGGTTTCAAAGTACTTAGATACCTGGTTTTTAACATACTTCGAAAAGGAGGTTATTTTCTTTCTGCCCTGGTGAAGTATCGATGATGCCTTTAAATGCTGCTGATGCATAGAGGACATTACTAACAACCTATTTATTACTACCTACTAACTAACGGTCCTCCCTATAGTTCTACTCGAGGTATATCATGACATTCATGGGCGGTAAGGGATAGTGACACTACAAGCTCGTTTGCTATTCCCATATCACAAATGTTCATTACCACATCCATTCCATAATTCAGTACATTCTCAACTCAACGTTTCAAGCTTTGTGCATTACTGTTTCACAGGCAAATCTCTCAGTTTCTTTGTACGCTGCCTTATTTAAGCCACCAAGCTTACTCGTATCTGGGGCTTTATATTGAAACGAATTTCTGATGAAACGTCTCTCTTTGTTCCAACTTGGACGAGGTTTGATAAGTTGCGTTTCAAGTTTTCAATTAATTTTTGGCTTTAACGCTTCGGTTTGACGGTTTGTTTGCTTTATTCTCATTTGCTTTGATTGCTTCGTATGTGGCTTATTGTTTATTAGTCTTTATATAAAAACCGATTGCTGTTTATTATATTAGTCTTACTTAACCTCGCCCTCGAGCTGAATAGTTAGACTAAATTTAGTTTTAAAATAATCGTAGAAGTCCAGAGAAAGTTTGAAATGTAAGTGAGAAAGACACTCACGGACATTTGTATCAAGTCAGGGTGTTTCTGTTCAAATGCGAGAAGTCTAAAATAAACTTAGCTTAAAGGTCATAAATGAAGATCGGGAAAATTAAATTTGGCGTACGGGAGTGTACCTATATTGAATTAACTTTTTTAGAATTATCATGATAAAGAAGACTTAAAGCTTTGCATGGTGATCAATACCGATCATTAAAATTTTAAGCATGAACAAAAATACTGCAAATAAAACGATAACGAGTTAAAACGAGTATGCCACAAGCAGTTAAAAGCTTCAATGTAAAACAAAGCTCAGAAGAACAAGCCGTTTTCTACATTATACATTCCGAAAGCTCGCGCTTTGACTCTTTTATTTGCTAGCTTTTGGGGTTCTCCATAGCCACTCAGAAAACAGAATGCTAAATGAGAGCTGAAAATACATTGTATTTAAACCGCTTATTGGCTGTTTTTATGCCGACAACTGTACTTGTACTGAAGCTTATTGTATTTCTGTATGATCGCTGATTTTTCTGTTATTAATCTTTCTTGAGGTAATGTCACACATAATTATGTTGTAGTTATTTCTGTTAGTCAGTTTCGCTGTTAATTTGTGATAGTAATTTATTTTCACATAATGCTTGTAAATGTTTGTGAGTAAGAAAGTATCTGATTAATGCATAGTAAATCGATAATCATAATTATAATATAGTGTTGAAATTCTAATTTCAATAAATATATTTCAGTAGTATGTAAAAAAATACAAGTTTTTTTGTTAAAAATTTTCTAACAATAACAATTTTAATGGAAGCAAATGAGAATCGTGCAATAGTAATGGTTGCAACGTGTCTTAATATAAATATAAAATGGAGATAGAACAATGCTTTTAACATTTTAAAATGCACGCTGTTACGGAATATTGCAACAATTTCAGGATTATTTTATTTAGCCATTTTAGAATATTTGAGCTCTGAAATACAAATTACACAATTAGCGTTTTTATTATTCTAACAAAAGGACAACTTCGTCAGTGTGCAATAACTAAAATTTTGCCTTAACAAAACATGTTGCAAATGTTAATGGAATAAATATGATTGCATTAAATTCTCCTGGGAGTAATAATGAATAGTAATAAATAATGTTAATATTGTTATAACCTATGTTATTTCAAAAATATCAGGCAAATCCTAAATCACCTCAAATTATGAAATCTGCCTAAATTTGGGCTGTAAAGTGTACTCTAAAAATTGACATACATACTTACATTCGAACATAAAATACTTCAATAGTCTCGATAACATAATGAAACGTAAAAAAAATCGTGGAAAAATCAAAAATTTATTTTTAATTTCCGTACAAAAAAATATTAAAAAATTTAACACCTTGATCGCTACTAGGGTCTCAAAATCCCTTGGTAATACCTCTTTAGTCTATAACTTAGCGTTGCGACCCAAACTGGCTCAGCGCCAAGTTGTCCACTTTTAACGTCAGCTCGAATGATGCGCTCGTTGGCGGGTAGTCAAGCTTTTTTGATCAATTTTAGCCTTAGCACTGTACCTTAATAGTTTTGACCCAAATTCAGCTACGCCTTCTTGTAAATAAACTAGTAAAATTACTTAAGTATTTCAATTAAATGCACTAAATATTATATTAAGTACAGTTACTGTTGTAATTCGACTTAAAATTGTATTAATTTATTAATGTGTTTGTGCTAATTTCAATTCGTTTGTACATACTCGTACATACTTAATCATGGTTTTGAATTTGCATGACAGAATTATGTTCATAAATATTAGTAAAAAAATACCAAATTTTTTTGAGCAAGTAAATGACGTCATGGTAATTTAATTTCTTACTAGTATGTGAAAAGTATAAAACATTAAGTAAAACAACTTGTACTAAGAGCCCTACATTTCAACGTAACATGTCGCAATAACATCTATTATTTAGACTTATAACTCAGAATCTTTTTCACAATTGCACATTTTCTCGTTGTGTATCCAATGATTTCTCAAGGGATAGGGGAAGGAGTTCACCGCAATGCTTCTTAAATTCTTAATAGGGGTAAAAAGTTTGGGGGCTTAGGCACCCGTTTCGCATTTGAGGGTTACGTCGAAAAGTTTCGGAGGAAATTATCTTTAAGTTATTGAAGTACAATGGGACCAACTTATATAAAAAGTTTTTCTTAATACCTTACTCCAATTATATTTTATTACTAGTAGGCCCGCCCTCGCTTCGTTTCGATGGACGTTTTACCTGTTTTTCTATCATCCTCTTTCCCGGGATTTAATGTGACATAAAGCTTAATTCGTCATGTAAGTTTAATTAAAATTAGTTTCTTTCCTATTGTAAAGATAATTACAGTAAAAAATCTTCACGATACGTGGAGCCAAATGTGATAATTAGTTTAGTAAAAAACTAACACGACACTAGTTAACTATTTATCCAATTTGACGTCATCTCCCTAACGTGAAACAGTTGGCATATATTCAAGTTTTTTTCGCAAATTTTGGCACTTGCAACGAATTGGAAACCCACCTTAATAACCGTGACCTATATTGGGATTATGTTGTGCAACCGTAAACAACATGGAAAAAATGGGAATTTCGTCGTGAGCTTTTGTTTGTTTTCAGAAAAGCTCACACTTGGATATTGAAAAATAATTTTGGTATTAGAACTTTACGATACTTATTTTTTTTTACTAAATACGTCTTGATATAAAGGTTTTTACAACAAAAATTGATAAATCGTCTGACGTTTATGTGTCAGTACCAATCAGTTGTAGCAATCGATGTTATTGATAGCGATGCTATTGATTGATCAACTACATTATTCGATTACATACCTTTACATAAATCGATTATATTTTACCTACTAACTGCCTAACAGTGAACCTGATAGTCCTATTCTATGTTTGTTACGATGTCCATGGGCGGCAGGGATTGGTGGTATTGTTAGCTTGTTTGCTATCTTATCACCAAAAAAAAATCATAGAGAATGTCTTTATGGACTTTATAATTATAATTTATTATACCTCTCTCTTATACTCTTAAACAAAACCAGTGTTCGAAAGGGATGCCTACAGTATCTATTGCCATTTCAGTCTCAATTTTTATGTGATGTAGTAATACAGTATGGCAAGCTCGGCCTCCCAGGTACTAAATAATAAATTGAACATCCATTTACCGTTAAATAACTAACAAAATAACAAAAACTTGAACTATGTCGCAGTCGTAAGTTAGTGAGTTACAAGCAATTTCTAGCATAGAGAATCTCAAACCTTTTGTGGGGTTTACAAAAACCGCTACCGTCATAATTATGTTCGATATTACCTATTAGATACGGTGGGCGTGTGGCTTTAATACTAGGTATGGTAGGAGGAAAGTGCGGTTATCTTTTAACATACTTTTATACCAGAACATCAAGTAGCTTCTTTAATCTTAATAGATAAAATCTTAGCGTAGGTATGTGTGTTTGTCGATGAACTGCTGAGGGATTTGGTAAATTTTTTTTTATTTTTTTTTGATTGGCTCATGCTTACGATACCAGATCCGGCTGGCTAAAGTTATGTCAGACTCTGTCCTGAAGGGAAAACCTACTGACTAAAACGACCCCGCATGACTATGGCCTGACGGCCTCTCAGTCTTCATCGGACGCGACCTCGGTGGAGAGACGAGGTGGTATTTTTATAAAAAAAATACCTAAATGTACCTAATAATATAACGTCATAAAACAAAAAAAAATCTTACAATCGCAAGGAAAAATTGCCGTACGTTAAAGAAAAATAACAGTAAAATTATTTTAACGTCTCTTTTATTTTACATCCCTTACATTAAAAATATTCTCCAACCTAAATAAACATTGTGCTAAAATAGGTTAGGTAATAGTCGCAAGCCTTACTTTCGTGTTGCCATACCGAGTGCCGTCAAATGTGGCCACAATTGAATTAAGGATCATTAAGCTCTGTGGCATTAAATGAAAACATCAGCCGGGAATGAGTGTTCCTACAAGATGTATTGAGGCATATTCTGTTATAAGGTAGCTATCGACTTAAGCAATAAAATAGTGGCTAGGATAAACGTAATAAGCAAAGTAAGAACAGAAAAATAATTGTAACTTTTTTACCCGATAGCGCCAGGTGAAGGGTATTGTTTTTCGAGTGTATGTACCGTATGTATGTATGTCTATTTTTGGCACGCTCTAGATCCTAAACGGCTGGATCCGCTGGATGGATTTCTACATAATATGGTGTTCTTCATTGTGAGAGTGGCATATGCTAATATATATTTTTTTTAATATAAGTCTTAATTTTTGTTTTTCAAATAATGATTAGGTACTAACTAGGGATTTTTAGTAAATTATAAACCTTACTAGTTTTAGCCTGTCTGACAGCAGCAAGCAGTTGCATGCCGTCTGCCTATCATACATAAGCAGTTTGTTTAAATCGACTATTTGAAGCAGCCTGTTTACAACCAGTCTTAATACTAGTAAAGCTGTTATTCAGCTTGCGTAAAACTATAATATCTGAGTAGGCAAGTGAATGATAGTTAAGACAACTTTGAAAACATTACCGTTTGACCTGTCAAGCGCTTGCTCGGTTTTTATGGATAAAGTCAGATTAGGTCTTCAAACTTTTAGTTATATAGTTACATGTTGCTTGCGGTCTTAAGTTATCCAGCTAGAACTTTTCTCGTGAACTTTTACATTCTAAAGTCAAGTCATCAATAAGAAATAATAGTTTTTAACACAAAAGTTTTTAGAGCTTTTTCAAATATTTAAAAATGAAAAAACAAAATTTTTGTAAACCGAAAACATATTTTTCAGCTATCCATAAACCTTAAGTATATTTATTTGCTGAAACAGTTTAACTTTGTATTATTAATATTCTGTTGATTATTTCTTTTACCACTATACAAACCACTCTAGTCAATACGTACCTTTTCGGTCCAAATGACATTACAAAACAGAAGTAAACATCGTAGTCTTAACCGTACAGTTCTCTCAAGAATTAATGATGCAAGTAAAGGAGCACAATTGAAACTTCAAACACAGACGTTTTCACAACTTCCCGTTCGTCTTTGCCTTTGAAAACTAGAGGTTTAATGCTCAATCCTGTACATCCTATATAATTTACTACTAGCTGACCTGGCAAACTTCTTACCGCCTCAGAATCAATTAACATTAACACTAAAATAACATTAACCTTTCAACTACGAAAACAGTAACTTTCTTTTACTTTTTCTGTATTTTTTAATAGTACAACTTCCTCCACGAGGTACAATTTAGAGAATAATTTTATATCTCCTACAAAATGGTCAATACACAGAGGCTTTACAACAGATACGAAAGTAAATAAACTATTTAAGGACGGGGAAAATATACTGTTATCCGAAACGGTTGGGGCTTTGGGCGGAATCAATTATCTCGCAACTGGGAACGTATTACGATAGAGGTCACCTGTGAATAGATTGTCACATTGCTCATTGGGGAAATTAAAAGATCTAACAGGCGTACCAATTTAGGAGGAGTTTGGCAGTGAGCAGTAATATCTTAGCGGGTTAAACGTTGGTCTCCCGAACTGGAATACTTAAGTTCAAACCCTAGAATGCACCAGTAATTTTCAAAAACGTTGTGTGCGTTTTAGAAAATAGTCATTGTCTGTTTAATTTTTTTTATTTCTTATGCTGTTCGTGCACTGAAATAGAACGACCCAAATGGGTTGTCTTTGTATTTATAACTGATATAATATTCTTCTTTTTGTTTTATTAGAAACACAACTTAAATCTTATGTTACCTCAACAACGGGTTTTAAGTTTAAAAATACCTTATAATTCATACAGTTTCATCGATAAATATTTACGTTTTTTCTCTGAAGCTTAAAGTAAATACGTATGTAAACGCAACCATATTCCATTGGCCTTAGTAATAGGAATTTCCTGGAATCTGATGCTGAACTAGTCAGAGACATAATCACATACTCTAATGTATAATAATTGATCTCTGATCAAAAAGTGTATTGACTTAGTTTTTAGGACAAAAAACCAAGGTATTTTTTTTTCGATTTTACATACGTCACAGAGCATAGCCTACCAAGCAATGTACCGGGAAATACTATCATTTGTCATTAACGCTATGTTTTTCGACTACGCTTTTTTTTGAAGGCAGAGTCTACATATTTTTTGGTAGGAGATATTCACAACACCTAATAGATTGAAATTTGGAAAAAAACTTCCCTTTTAACACTATCCGCTTTATTATTTCTCCTAGTGCGATTTAGAACGGAAATAGGATAGGTCAAGTTATGTTGGTGGGTGGAAGAAAAAACAGTTCGATGCCCACCTGAATTTCCAGCAGTACTTTTATTTTTCGCCCAGTCTCGCATGGCCGCTAGTGTAATAGATTTTTGTTGAGAAAATTGAAAAGCTGGTAGCAAAACTCCATTGGGTATAAATGACTGCCTTGAGAGTTTAATGTTATAAGTGCACTTTCTGTAGCTAATGAATTTTACATGGTAAAGTTATACGTAACTATTTATTGTTATTTTTTTTTCACGGAATAGTTTATAAATTATCTAATATTTTTTTTTACCATTTGGAAGCATAATATGATCTTTCTTTCTTCTCCTCCATATTAAAGCACCTTTACGAAATGGGGGTAGATTAAACAAAAATACGTGCATAAGAGTGTCATTGATACCTACATGAATAAATGATTTTTGATTTTTCGATCTTTAATTATTTGCAAAATATTCACAGTTATGAGGGTAGTAAAACTTTATACTTTGTAAAATATTGGAGCAATCTTTAGAGAAAGTTGTAGGAGGAATTTGGTTTTAATACCGCCCAAAAACTTCTTCAGGTATAGACAACCAAGCCTAATAGCTCCCTAAAGTATGAGAGTGATCCAATTATCTCATTAGCGGTCATAGATACATTTGTGTAACTATCGTTTAAGATAACTAAGACACGTCTTAAGTTAAGCAGGTACACATAACAACGTAGTTTAATTCCCTATAAAACTCCCTCTTAAATTTAGGAGGTTTTGTTATTACAAACTACTGTTATTACAGCGTATCAGCAAAATAGTCAAAGCATGGTCTTCGAACAGAAATAAGGAAAGACTTCCAGGGAAGGCTGTATTTCAAATCACTGCGATTGCTGGTATAAAACACACCCGCATATATTCACGTAAAAATATATCCACAGTGTGTACAGTTCAAAGCGCAAACAGAGTCGCGGTGTTCAAATATCTACGCGCAACCTTGCCCAACTAAAATATTTATACTACGTCCGAGTGAAAAACGGGAGCGCCAGGCAACTGGGGCGAGTAAGGGTCGCCGAACACTAGCGTGAAGTCAAATACAAATTTTTAGATGCTTTAAGAACCCTATTATATTGGCGTTTATTTTATACAGGTTCAGATAATCAGGTGACCATAATTAACGAGTAGTTACCAAAATATACAACCTAAAGAATATTTGACTTGATGCACTGTCCCATACAAAAGTTTACTTCAGAACTGTCCATTGTTGTGCTTCCCTCTTGATCGAGTTGGAACAAAAATGCATTATTTTGAAACTTTATTACCTTATTTTTTGTTGTTCTGAACACTGTATGAGTGTATAATATTTTTTGATCTGACCCTAATACGTACTTTCTTATTTGTAACAAAAATCAAAGAGTGGGTGCAAACCCTAAGGTCACTTCCTACTCATATATCAACGCGTTATAGCGTCCTAATGAATTAATTATTATAACAAACGAAATGTTTGTATTCATTTTAACTGTCGTGGAATTTAATTGGCCATTTGTATCGTTATGTTCGAATACCATGCTTTTTTTCACTTTTTTTAGTTTTTACCCGTCTATCAATCTATCATTTTCTTCTGGATTTCGTCAGCTCATTTATTACCTTTTGTCTCACTCTTTTGTCAATTTTACTAAAAAAAGTACCGCTTCAATTGTATTCATTGGTATAACTGTTTTCCCAATACACGTCCAATCCATACGTAAATATGGAGCTGTATTTCTGGAACTTTCCACAAAAACATATCGGATTTGAATCGTTACTGTGCTATCGAACATTTCCGATTATGAAACCGCTTCGAGTTCCGCGTTGAGTAGTTCGACGGAAATTGAGTTACTAGCTTTGTTCGTGTTTGTTACTCGCCTAGCTTGATGGTCAACTTCTTTATTTGCGTCATGTTTATCTTCTATCTAATCTAAATCTAAACTAATATTATAAAGAGGTAATATTTTTTTGTTTGTTTGTATTGAATAGGCTCAATAACTACTGGACTGATTTCAAAAATTCTTTCACCAATGGAAAGCTCCGTTATCTACGAGTAACATAGGCTATATTTTATTTTAGAAAAAATAGGGGTCCGTAAGATATTTGGGTTTTTCAAACCCAAGGTGTAAGAACCATCCAAATACAGCCATGTTGAAAAAACGTACAACACGTGTAGTAGTCACTTTTTAACCTAAAATGTACACCGAAGCGAAGCGAGGGTGGGTCCACTAGTATTATATCTATCTATTTTAGCATTGTATAGTTTTGTCTATATTTGTCTCCCTTAATTGACGCATCTTCTACGGGTCCTTAGTCTTCTTTGTTGACCAGTTTTCCTCTACCTTCTTAAGGTTATTAGTTTTATTCAGAGTAAATATATCTTAAGAAGTATAAAGAACTTGATTCAAGTGTTTGGTTTGATGATATTCTTTCACCGTTTTATTTGTGTTAGTGAAATGTAAAAAATGTATATTGCACTTTTCATTAACCGTGGTTTTGTAAAAATATAAAATTAAAGTGTTCGACTGTTCGTTATGTTTAATAAGTAGATAATAATAAAATCAATATTTTTTTTTGTGTTAAGATAGCAAGCGAGCAGGGAGTGCTACCAACCCATTAACATCGTATCGTACAAGTAGGAAAAAGGTGCATTTTTTAGACTGTTACTTGGAAAAGTCAGTAGTAAATTTTGTAGTATAAAACTTTGCAAAATCAGACATCGGATTGGAATCGTTAACGTACTTCCGAACATTTCCTGTTATGAAACTGCGGAGAGGATCGGGCGGTAAGTGGTTCCGTATAACCACTCTAACTCGCCTCGTTACTGCTTAGCTCGTGGTTCGTGGGGACTATTGGTCCGGTGATGTTTGTTTCTTCATAGATTTCAAGGAGTATTGGAGTAATCATATTGATCAGTGACTTTAATTGGATACGCAAGATGCTAGTTTACTGAACTTCATGTCTTGCTAAAAATATATCCCAGTAGGATTTCATTTTGTTAACTTACACTTGTTACTTTTGGTAACTCTGAAAAACAATGAAGTTTAAGCATCCTCAACGACTGAAAGCAAAATATTTTTCTGAAATATGAAAAAGTAATAATATTTTTTTCTTCATCACCAGCCAATGTACAATCGTCGCAATGAAGCTATATTATTATGCAAAAGGATAAAAGCGAATTTTCCTCTGTGTTACGTAATTTTGATTCAATTTTGTAGATTCGTTGACCTTCTGGGATGAGTGTAAATTTTCTCCGCCGATTCGAATTGAAAAATTGGGCTCGAGGGATCTGTCAAACTTTAAGGGCCGTTTAACGGTCATTGGTCCGCTGAGCTCTGGGGTTTGGAATAAGAAATGATTTTCTAAGTGGCCATGCTTTTATTATTTATAATTATTTTATTAGAATACGCTTTGTTTTTGAAAATATGAATACCTCCTTGTTTAAGCCCTTCTATCACCCAATTTGATTCCAACAGTTTTTTCAATCATCAAGTACCTAATTGACTAAATGAAATATCACCATCTAAAATGGAATATAGTTTTTTTTACACAATAATTCAGTCGCAGTATCAAATGTACAGGATAAAAATGCAAATCTACTTCAACCTAATCGGCTGAGATCGTTAAAATAATACTTTTTGTATTTCTGACATCTATATGCCTTTCAGTTTATCATTGACGTAATTTAACGTTTCAAACAGCAACTAT
Organism: Lerema accius; assembly: GCA_001278395.1. Classification (NCBI taxonomy): domain Eukaryota; kingdom Metazoa; phylum Arthropoda; class Insecta; order Lepidoptera; family Hesperiidae; genus Lerema; species Lerema accius. Next base: position 505,523 of record LGAG01000420.1, on the reverse strand, counting down.
AATATTAGTACGGTTTATTAAATTAGTAACATTCTGCGCGTAGGTATTCTGAACGCAAATCAACAAGTACTTAATCAAGAAAACTTTGCAATGTATAAGCCAGTAGAAAGATGGATCATCATCTATTAGATTGTCGAATCAACAAGCAACGTTAAAATAAAGGATTGGAACGCATTAAATATACAAATACAATTAAGCCTAGTTGACTACTACTATAGATAGACACAGATACTTAAACATGTAATTTTATTTCTTTTCAAAAACTATAAAACGATATCCAAGTAGCGCCAAACCAGAAAAGATTTTTATATTTTAATGACCTAACGTCCTTAGAAATAATAATATGGTGATGAAACTACCGCGTTCTCGTCATAAAGAATTCAAAAAGGAACGTTTTGCCAACTTAGCGGATCTCATTTTCCCACAAGTTCAGACGCCACGAAAATTGCATTCGAAATTCGAAAAAGACCGCCTCAATTTGAATTTCTTATTCGGTTGTCAGTCGTCACCCGACGGTACTACAGTGAGCACGTTTTAATGAAGAGCATTTAGCAGATGGCGTCTTTTACGACGAATTTAAAACACTCTTCTCTTTCTTCATTAAGAGTTTCTGCAACTGTCCTTTTATTCTTTTCTCTTTTGGCTTATCATTCAGATAAAGACGTTTCATTATTCTTTCTTTTTTTATCAATAAACGACGTCAACGTCGTTCGTCAGTGTTAATTATAGAGTTCTTGTTGGGATCTTTTGAAATGGATACCCCTTTCTAGATTACTTTGTCTCATACTTATTTTGAGATTACGGGATGAGCCGAGTAGATAGTATTACGTGTATTGGACAAATCATATTGTATATTAATTTGTCAGTGATCAAATCTCTTAATGAGGTTTTTCATGTTTTCAAATAATTTCATTTAAAAAATAAGGTACCTAAATATCGTAATTAAAAGCAAAGTCCGTAGCTTACAATTAAGAAATATAAAGGTGTTTAAAGCAAATTAAATCACGGGTCAAGGAACAAACGCATTAATTACAAAGGATGACAAAGACCCTTTTTTGAATCGAAAAATAAAGTAAAAGCAGAAACGCTCAGCTTCCTATTCAGAGACAGATAATATCAATAAAAACGAGAAACTCGTAAAATTGAAATAGACTTTTAAAACTGTAGTAAAGACTTCGATCGTTTTAGGATTGTTTAGTACCGCTGAAAAAATATATGCCTTAAATTGAGGTTTACGATCACTGACGTGTGTGTATTGTTTAATGTGAAAAATGCTTTATGTGGTTCTTTTCAGGAAGTTTTATCGGTATTAATACTGAATATTATACCAAAATTGCTTAACATGGTACCTTATTTAAATAATTGGTGACAGTTTTATTTTCAAATTCTTATCGTTTCTTTTATGTTACTGCTTTCTTATCTTTTTTTATAAAAACATTTGGAGTATGTCCAGATAGATTTTGTGAAATGAAATAGATTATAAGTTAGGTTAAATCTAGTTTATTCTACTGAAATCAATTAAGAAAATATAGTATTTTTATTAAAGTTGATTTCGATGTTACCGATTAAATAATGTCTATAGATATTGTATAATAACAGGTCTAGTCGTCTTTTTGGGGGATACTTGCTTCAAATAAAAGTATATATTAACTTACCTAAATGGATAATAATCCAAAATTATTGAGGCTAAAATAGCATTTGAAAACCTAATCATATTATTCTAAGGTACCTCCTTCAAACAATTTATTGTATGTATCTTGATAGGTTTCGTATTCTGGAATCTGGGACTAAAGGATCAATATAATGTTTGGCGAAAAAGCCCAAATCGACCTAATATTATAAGAAACAGAGTCCAAAATTGAAGAAGTAATAGGCAAGGAGCGCGATGTTAAGTGGATGTTAATAGAAAATGCTCTTTGGCTATTGAGTTGTCGTAAATGATTTAAGTAACCGTTTTATTTATAATTAAATTTAGCTTCAAGGGTACGATAGGTACTAATTGAATGCTTTTAATTTTAAACTTATTATAAAGATGAAAGGAGACAACTTCAAGTAATTCTCTAGTTATAATTACCTAGGAATAATTTATAATTACTTAATTTAGGTCTATGTAAGTTTAAATTGAGTACGTCTTTAGTTTAGAATTCTACGATCATATCCTGTAACTCCGTAGTTCGTGTATACATTGAATATTTATTTAGGATCTAAGGCTGTTTCATTTGCGTTTGCATTTATAATTGTATGAAAGACTAGTAGCCCAACCTTGCTTCCTTTCACCCTTTACCTGTTATCCTGCGGGAACATAACCTTTACACGGGATTAAAAATACTGTCCACTAGGTTCTATTATAAAGTGTTAAAACGTGCCTGGTTTTGACAAAAAAGGAATTTGACAAAGATATTTTAAAAATATCCCTGTCATATTAGATGTTAACCAAGTTTCATCTTAATCGGTTCAGTGTTGCTCAATATTTCTCAAAAATCCAAAAAACGATCACTAAGGTATTGTCATTTGTTTCAAAAAACTTTAAATCATTTGCCATTACTATTACCAGGATCATCCAGCCTCTTTTTACTTATTCTAACTTCCCCACCTGCCAGATATTATCCAACAGATGTTTGACATTGTTTAACATTTCATTCCTTCGCCAAAAGTCCTCCACTGGAGCTGTTGTCAAAAATATCACGTAGTATCTTTATGAGGAACCATGTTTGCACATAAAAAGAACTTTATGCTTTACCGTCGAACACCCAACCACAGAGAACAACTTAAATCGAGAGATCTGTTGAGCGATATACACCCTTATTGCTGTAGCATTAAAACCCCGAATAGCGTATTTATTTGACGTTAAGGCCCGGATCTTAAGTTGATCATTGTAAGAGATAAAAGGCGAAACAAAACCCCAATTCTGTATAGCTGATTATTCTTTTTTGCTATCGTTATTTTAGCGTATCATAGCGTTCATAGACATTTCAGGTAATATGTCGTTTGTGCTATTTTGATAAGTACCTACTTGATAGTACTCTAGCACTCAAAATACATAAATTGATGGCTATCAAAGTAGCCTACAGAGGTAATTTTAAGTAAGTTAAGAGGTAAGTCTAAGTCGTAGTTATAGTTTTTAGTTGTTCTTATTTAATCCACGATCAGTTGCTGTCATCTATGCAATGCGTTACATATTATACCTAGAAAGAAAGATAAGCCAGGCAATATTTCATATTATAAATATTATATAAAAATAATTTTAAAGTGAATATTTACTCTACCTACTACTAAAAACCTATTTATTTTTTTACCATTTAATTTAATCTCAATTATCACATGAAAGCTAACTTTGAGAATTTAAGATACTCATAATTTATTCACTATTATTTCCTTCGACAAGATTTAATTTTCAATGACGTTGAGACTAACATTAATTATGTAAAAGTTATCACATAGAATATCTTAACATCCCATAGACCTTTAGGTACTGACCAGCAAGAAATGGTAAAAAATATTCCACAACCCGTAAATTCTTTTGTCAAAGCGACCAAAAAATCTCGTATAAATTCATGCCGCTTAAGGTATTTAGACGCGGTCGTCGCCAACAAAGGAATCAAAATCTTAGCTATATTATGCACTAGCAGCAAAAATCTATGATCTAGAGATATTTTACGAATGTAAGCATCATATTTTAATGTTATTGTAAAATAAAAGTATCAATTTTGACTTAAAAGAATATCTAAAAATTACCATAACGTCATTGTCACTTCTACATAATCGCATGATTCCACTGACTTAATAAGAGATAGGTCAAAATTCAATTATGTACAAATACAGGGTTCTATTACCGCCTACCGTTGACGTCATACATTCGAAAGAATAACATTATAGTAATAGTTTAGTTTATATCTTATTCATCAACAAGTACAATAAGTCCTCCTAACAATACCTACTTTTGTGATTTCCCAATTTTTTTTTAGTTAACTTAGTATCCCATTAAGCATGCGATATAACTCACCTGTTTTTGTTTAGATTAGTTTAACCGTTATCGGTATAAAACAGGTATATCCCTTAGTAATTGCTGGATTTAAACTAAAAAGGTTAGTCGAGCGTAACAAGTAACTTTACCCATGTCAATCAGGCCCTTGGCGAAGGAATTCCTGACAGGAAATTCGTACCCATATTCCGATACGAAATGATAAATTCCCCATTTCTACTTAACTATCTGTTTAGTTGGGAATTTTGATGGGTTTTGATAAAATCGGATGTTTTTGTTTTATAGCTGCACACTAGGACTGCACCCAATGTCTTTTAACGTAATTTAAAATTATCATAATTCCTTTTCATATTATCATCATCATCATCATCATTGCAACCCATTAATG
>LGAG01000420.1:466394-501008 GCA_001278395.1 Lerema accius | reverse complement strand
GCTGCACACTAGGACTGCACCCAATGTCTTTTAACGAAATTTAAAATTATCATAATTCCTTTTCATATTAGGTACTTCCAAACTTAAATTTTTACCTAACCATGTATTTATCTTTAGTAAATGCTCATCATTTATGATAACTTCCTAGAAATCCATTTTAAGCAAATTTTCTAATGCCAATGTAAAAGTAACAACTTAGTAACAGCTTAGCCTCATTTTTATTCCATAGTAGTAGTAATCTATAGTACCTAGTATTAGTAATCACCAAAAATACTCGAATGACCCTATACATTAATGTATAAACGTCAGATGTTTCACTTTACCCTCACCTGCAATAAACGTAGATCGCAATACCCCTAGAAAGGATAAATCACAATCGCTCCACATAATACCAGCGATCGAGAAAATTCTATGCACGTACGTCAAATAATTTAACTTACCAACTAACTTCACACTTCTCTTTTACGACCTCTGTTTCGGTTTAGTATTAATCCTTACTAAGGCTCTTGTCAGTTCGAATGCTATTTGTTCCTTGTGGCTCATAATACTCGTAGCTTTTTTTAGCTTGAAAATGTGGTGAAAAATGAAATGTGAAAGATTTACAAACTACAGAGTATAGTCTAGTATACTAAGTGACTTATTTAGAGGTAATTTGTATTTAGGTTACTCTATTATTCGAATGTAAGTACAAACAATTTCTATTTGAAACTGCTTCTAAAATCATTAACGCGTCTTCTGACACTGAAATTGCTTGGTTTTACACTTGAAGAAAGTTCTTCATTCGGATAAAAAAAAATCTTAACCAATAACAACTACTCAATTCTCTTTAGCATTAAACACTAAGGAAAATTCCATTAAAATCTCTCTTTATAATATAAATATGAGGATATCCGTAGGCGTAGGGTAATGCTACTATAAGCTTGTTTGCCATTTTCATTCGATAAAAATATGGTTACAGCTTCTCGCCAAAGATGTCGCGATCAGACATGGTATTAAGAGTAATTTATTGAATATAAACCACCTTTATACGCATCATTTATTTATAACACTGTAAGTACTGTATGTGAGCAATTTGTTCTGGTAAAGATATTTTTATCATACTCTTTATTTGATGCCGTAAAATTAGTTTTATCAGGGTTTGCTTAATATGTATTGCGTAATATATGATGTATAATATGAGGTTATAAAGTGTTGGTACGATCTTAGTCATTTTGAAACAGTTTAGTGTAGTTTATAACTTGAAAAGTGTTTTAATGTCATATTGGTTTTATTTTTAGGGTTTCATAATTGACTTGGAACTTTTTAATTTTTCCATAGGTATCCTTTCACGGCATATCTTAAAGACTTTTAGACCGACAGTCTTAAATAGTTTAGATAAAATAATTCTGAACCTTAACTCGACCGTTACCACAGTTCCCAGGGATTGGGCTGGACTCTGGAACGGCGCAGAATTACCCTTGTTAAGTTTCCTTGGGATAAATCCAATATGTTTTCAAACTACTCTTCTACGGGCAAAGCCGCGGGCGACGTCTAGTCTTAAATATTATTGTTGGGGAGATTAAGTTTTGTCACTTAACCTGGGCTCGTAATACTCGCGTAGTCAAGTATTTGTTTGTTTTACGCTCAGGACAAAAACGCGGTTGGTAGATATGAGTAGTGGACTGCATATTTGAAAATCGAACGATTCTTTCCGGGCAATACAAATCACAATCAAAAATGCATGTACCAAAAAGGGAATCCACCAACCTTAATTCCGTTGCGTGGCGTCTGCGAACTCGGCGCCTAGATGGTAGTTGCTTCCTCACCAAATGGTCTTCCAACTTCACGTAGGGTGTCAAAAATAGGGAATTGCAGGCACACTTGAACGATACTGGGCACTTGCAAATGAACAGCGAACAGTACGAATAATTTCGACACACTCATACGAAAACGCGTAAACGAAGATGACACTCTGATCGATTCGGCTGCGTTTTTTCGACTGGTATGTATGCGCGGGAAGCTATCGCCGCTCGCGCACGAAAATAACGAAAAATAAGGAGGTAGAAACCAAATCAATGCACGACATTTGTTAATCGTGAAAGTATTGCCAGATCGAATAGTGCAATTTGCACAGATTATACAAAATACCGAACAATTACTTAGAAGATTATTACTAATCACTTTATCGTCTACTGTATTGCTGAGTCCAAGTCACGACACAGAAAATTCTACTATCATCCTAAGAGCGTGACGTTATTTTTTATTTATTTTTCGACCCCAAAAAGAACTAAAGTCTTCCCTCCCGCACCTTTTCTTCATTACTAATTTAATACCTTTACCATAGCAATAATTTATTCATATCTACACAACAAAGCAAGTCCTAAGTCATAAAACCAATATCACGGTGGGCTACCTAGCATCTGGCCAAGTTACAAAAATGTTTTATTGCCTTTTTTATTGTCGCGCCGAAATCTCTCGAGTTACGAGGTCAAACGAATGTATACGGCTGGGGTTTCACTGTCTTTTGTGATAAATGAACGTAAAAGATAAAGAACAGGTAAAAAACAAAGTAAAATGGAATAAAAGAAATGTTAAATTACCAGTAGACCTACAATACAAAATTATCTTGGTTTGTCCAGGTTCAGAAATTGTGATATTTTTGTTTTTTTTTGGAACCAGAGCCTCTTGTCAAATGCCCTTTTCTTCGAACACTCACGCTATGCGCTATCTAAAAATCTACAGAAATTACACTAAGCGCCAAAAAAAGACGTCGTTTATGTCATTCCCATACATTTTTACTAACTAAAAATCGTTTGGCGTGAGCGTTCGTAGACAAGGGCAAGTTAGTGGTTCAGCTGACAAATTCAAAGAACTTGATAAGTGATCACAGTGAAAGTCTTTTTACTTCCCGAGTTGCTACTCGAACAACAGATTAGTTTTGAACCTAAATCTTAGATTATCATTTCAAAATTACAAGTTATTTGTAGTATACGCCATAACTAGTGCCTTCGGAGCTGTCCAGAGTAACCTTGAGATACCTAATTAGTTGAAAGCTAACCCTAGGCGCGCACTAGGCAACTAGGCTACGGCAGCCAAACAAACGTATGGCGTTATAGGAGCCTGCTCACATAGGCAGCCAAGAAAATTTGGCTTTGGCAGCCATTCCAACGCACCTATTACAGGTTAGCTTAGGCTGCGCGCAGTCAAAGCAAGTTTTAACGAATATAAGCGTTTGTAACTTCACAATCGAGACGAAACCAATGACATTCCTTATGTTATAAATACGCTAAGCCGTTTAGGCTCTAGAGCGTGCTATAGAAATGGACATACATACATTTACGATTGAAAAACATAACTGTCGGTACGCAGTTGGGTAAAAATTAATTGCAAAAACTATTAGAGACCTCAAATAGACGATTAATTCATATTCTTTAAATCTGCGTCAAAACTCAATTCGAACTTCATTTTCTTCGGCCGGGAGTCGAACCCGGTACCATTTTGAAAACTATTCCTATGTCAAGCTTTAGCTTTATTTGTTGTTATTGTAATCTTATTTATATAAAGGCAGGGATCACAAAATAAGAAATGAAATACATAGGCCAAAGTTCATTTTATTTAGAAAAGTAATTTGTACAATTTCACTAAATTACAAGGTTTTTATAACATTCATCCCTTCTTCTCTATTTTTTCAATCCACAAAATGTTTACTTTTTCTATATCTAAGTTATTTGAAAGCTTTACATAGTTAATTAAGTAATACACAGTTCTTAATGACATTGTTTAATATGCAATTATAATAGCAAGGAGTATTTACAAAACTCTTTAATCTAATGTATCACAGAAAAATAATTAATTGCGCGCAAAAAATATCTTTCAAATACAAAATGTCGTTGTGAATAAAAGTAAATGTGTTGTTCATTTTGCGCATTAAGATGAAATAGTATAATTATTTTGAATTTTTGAAAAAAAGGATCATGATAATAGAAAAAAATAGGCTGAAATATTTTATTCAAAAGATATTTTTTGCACCTGTAGGTCTAGTACGACAGTGGTGTTACGTAAAACATTCAATATTTGAATAAAAATACGAAATGTCATTACTTAATAGTCATAAAATAATTATAAATTACAAAAAATTGTTCTACGTAAATAAATTTTACTGTAACTCATTTTTTCTATCTTCAATATAGAAAATTGTAAAAAGGCAAGAAAAGTATTTTTTTATTTCAAAATAAGCTTTTCTTGCATCCATTAGGTGCTTATGCAATATATGAATGCATTAAAAGGATTGGATGGATTGTAATGAATGGATTGAAATCCAAAAATGGAGTGAGTTTTACTGATATATTTTACACAACACCTATAAATGAAGTACTTAGAAGGATAGACTATACATGCCTTATTTAAGTTGAGTTTTAAGCGATACAATATATTACAAATTTTACCAATAAAAAAACTCGATTTTTTATATTAATAGTGAATAAATCTAAGTTACTTTTTAACATATTTACTAGCTACCATCTATGTACAAACGTTTCAAAAATCGAGTTTTAACTATAACTTTAACTCGAAGACGGATGATGTAACTCTAAGCGTTACTAGTAATTTAACTATATTATTTATTATTGATATGAAGATTCCAAAGTAGGCCATTCTAAATATGAAAAATATTAATTCGAAACAGTACAAAAAAATCGAAAATACAAAAAAATACACAAATAGGTATGCGAAATTAATCTCTTTTAAAATATAATTATAATTGTATTTCAGTATCTAAATAATTAAAATACATATTAATGAAAATATATTTAGAAAACAAATATTTACTTGTCTACGTAATCAAGTTTTATATTTCATTTGAGGCCTTTAATATGGACAAAACCGTCACGTGTTAAAATTTTCGATTTTATTAATTTTGTATTAAGAACAAACTTTAATCATGACCTAAAATTATTGACATATTAAATAATTTCTACCATAATAATAATGTTTTAATATCCGCAAAAACCCAAGTTTCTTTGTCGTGAAGTAAAGTGAAGTTTGTTGTATTTTTGTATATAACTTCTAAAGGTATACGAAAATTTAAGTACCTAATGAAGAAAACTAAAGGATCAACCAAACTATAAAAGACAAAATATCTTACAGAACAATATCTGCTCTGTCTTATAATATATTGTTTATTAACGTATATAAAACTGGTCAATCAAAAATTCTCAAGGGCATTCATAAAACTGATTACTAGTGTTGCTAAGTAAACATTCTGATACGGCGTGTTATTCACGATGGGAACTGTACAGGTGCTAGCAGTGTTACTGAAGATTTCTATCATTTTTACGATTTTGTTTCTTACATTTTTCATTTGTCAATAGCTATGTCGTAGTTATTAAATAAAACACTTTTGTTCTGAGTTCAATACATATTTTAGTACCCAACTACACCAGATTGAAAGTAATGTTTTTTGAGGTTGTTTATGTATGTCCATTTCAAACATATCCAAATAATTACACAACTAAATTATAAGTCCTACCAATTAAGTAATTGTGTAATTATTTCTTAGTACCGATTCTCGTATTTCAAGAAACCTAAAAACAATTTTGCCTCAACAAAAGACGAACAACACTATGTCGTCTCGTTAGCGATGACATGAAGTAATCGTATATTTATTTCTCATTAGTGCGATGAAATAAAAATATCTATTATTTGTAGAAGGAGTCATTATCGTATTTCAATAACAAAAGTGTCCATTCAGTCATAACACGAGTATTGATTCTCCTGCGGTTGGGCTCGGTTTGCATAATTAATTGACAATGGCTGTAGATGGACATTGGACATTCAATTTATGACCAAACTAGCTTTATATAGGTGACGTAGGGGTTGAAAGGTTAGCTTTAATGCGGTCGTTGGTAGGTACTACGCTTGGATCTCATGTCAAATATTGTTGCGTAACTAAGTATAGATACTTAATTATTGTGATTTTTTTCATTCCTATTCTTTTACAAAATCTGTAATTACTTTGTTGCCAACAAGTTGTAGCAAGATATTAGGGACCATTGTCATGTTTTTTATAGAAAAGTCGTAGTTATTTAAATTTTTTTACTGTAAATTTATGTATAACTAGACTAAAAATATTGGATTTGTCCAAAGGGAGCCTAAAATCGGGATAAAAACTATCCTATGTCCTTTTCCTGGATGCAAACTATCTATCAGCTTAATCCGTTGAACGGTTAAGGCGTGAAGGACTATCCAAATATCCAAATATCATTACAAACTTTCACATTTATATTATTAGTAAGAAGTACGATGTAACAAATCTAATAAGGGTCGATACTCTATTCCCTAATCACTGTAGTAGGTACAGGCGAGTATGAAATCAAAACCTACAGATTATGGTAAGTGTCAGTTATTAGGTCAACCAATCTATACATTTAATGGAGATTGCGAGTAGCCATTTATCCTAAGCCAAGTTCGGTGATATTGTGTAAATCAATACCTACTGTTATGACTAGCACAATGATAACATAGAGAGCCTATTATAATAGCTAACGTACTCGTGTTCGACCTCAGCTAATTATGATAAGCAATAGGATATGCCTTCTATATCCCGGAATGTCAGATTTAAATTTAATGTCAACTGTCTGTGAATACAGCCTTCGAACTGACGTGTGTGTTATTAAAATAAAATAAATAAATAAACGCTAACACTCATACCCCAGCAGTAGGATTCCCTGTGTCGCGGGTGGCATGGACAACTCAAATAACACATCACTAACACCCATGACCCGAGAAAAAATATTTATCTGCCCCGGCCGGGAATCGAACCCAGGACCACTCGCTTTGCAGGCAGGGTCACTTTCAACTAGGCTACCGTGACTGTCAATTATTTGTGTATCAAACTCATGACAGTGTGAGTAATGATATATGTAAATGAATTGTATTTGTAACATATTTAAATTAAAATATAATTCAGATTTAATATTAACATACTAGCAAGCCAGTTTTGTGTCCATAACAGTTCCACTGTAAAAAATGTTTTCTACAAACAATTCCGTGATAACGTATATTAAAACTTTTGTTTTACAATTAACTTTCTATATTAAATCTGACCTAACAAAGCGTGATCCCTTCACAATAAATCTGCCAGTCATCTAGTACACCAGTATTGATTCACAAAGCTATCACCAAGCGTCGATAGATAATTAATGGACAGTGACAATGGCACGGCTACCTAATATAATGGGGATTGAAACACGGCATCAAGAGCTACTAGGTGACCGTGTTGATGTGAATTCAACCGAATATCAAGTTATTAGAGCATATTTTTGAAAAACTGCTGTAGGGGCTCCTGTGATCCTTGGTGTAAAAAGGGGCATTTTAGGTGTCTGTTGTTGTATAGCTCCACGAATGCTTCGATTTATATTATTAGGTATCTCTGTATGTAGTTAGAATCCTACCGTATCTGAGTTTGTCACTGAACTCCTACTAAACGGTTAAAACCGATTTCAATAAAAAATTTAAGGTAATTTTTCAGAGGGAATGCGAATATGATTTAGGTTCCTAAATGTACTCGGTAGGTGGTACTGATGTCAAGATACTTCTGGAGACCATACAACTATTATTAAAGCTATAGAAATGCCATCAAAAGTTATCTAATATGACGGGCATTTATAGCTTGATGAAAAACTAAAGGATCAACGAAGCTATAAGAAGTAACATAATGTTTCAAAACAAGGTCTACTAGATCTTCGAGTATCAACACTTACCTATAACATTGATATAAATATCTTCAACATATTCTATTTTGTTTCAACGTTAAGGCAAGTTTATCTGACAAACGTGAAATTTAACTCACCTGACGATTCGACTAAAATATTCAACGGAGAAGTTGGTTCCACTAAAAATATCTACTTCGCATCGCTTTGAACTCAAACAGAGTCCATTAGTAATTCTTCTTGGCAGTAAAACTTTTTGAATATCCAAGCCGCAATACAAAAATAGTAAGAGATTAAAATACAGTAATGGTTTATAAACACTCTTGTCGAGTGCAGTTATTATTGTTCGACGAATATTTTGAAATAAGGCGACGCCTGCGGAAAGGTAGTTTAAAAATATAAAGGATTCATCTCTAGGTCTACTATGTCGTATTCCTGGATGCAAATTATCTGTGTACCAAGTTTCAACATTCAAGTTTCCAAGTTTAAGCACCCAGATATCTGCACAATTACATTTATTATATTAGTAGGATTCGCCTGACCATTCTTTACGATATTTTAAATGAAAACACTCATACCGACCTCTAATCATCCGAGTCAGTCAACAGATTTTCTTTACATTTACTTATATTACTGCCTGAATAACAAAATTACATTGCAGTATTGAGTAATAACAATTCTTATTTTTGTTTTATCAGTTAGCATACTTTTATTTGAGTCTTTACGTTGATAAGAGCTTAAAATGCAAATTTTTAATTTAATTTCTACACTCATTAGCGTGTGAAAGAGACTTTAACATCCAAATATATTCACAAACTCACGTTTTTGAAACAAGTATTAAATAATTAATAACATTAGGCCTAAAATATCCTAAGTAAGTGCAAAACAGTCAGAAAAATTGTTCGCAAATATCTGTAAGGTAACAACCTAAGTCAATATAACAGCATAGACTTAACGTGTAAACTAGTTTATACAGCGTTAACTAAACATGTATAATATCTATTGTATTCAAGACATAAACACGTGTTTTGGTTAGTCGCCCATGCTTGGTGACTTGGCATGTGGTTAGTGAGTGAACCGCAGTTATATTGATCAGTATCGGTTATTGGTTAATGTCTTTTAGAGCTACTAACTATATGTTATTGTTGTGAAGAGGTTGTATTTTTACCTGATTGCGTTTGAAGTTGAAGAAGGATAATAGTTTTCAAGCGTATATATAAATATAATATATGTAACGATAAGTATATTAGTAGATATGATAATATGTATATTACTTAGGTATAGTTTTAGTATGATATCGTATGTTTATTGATATGACAAAAATAAACTTTCTATAAAACACCTGGTATTACATCAAAATATAAAGCAATTTTGTTTATAAACCATATCTATATCAATGAATAGCAATATACGAAGCAGTGATAGCCTAGTGGTTTGAACGTTAGTCCCCCGAACCGGAGTTCCTGGGTTCGATCCTCGGCATGCGTATTAGAAGAAAATGATTACTTGTTTCAGTGAAGAAAACATTGTGAGGAAACCTGCACTCCTGAGAGTACTCCATAAAGTTCTCAAAGGCGTGTGTAGTCTGTCAATCCGCACTAGGCCAGTGTGGTGGACTATGGCCTGTACCACTCACACTGTGAGAGGAGACCCGAGCCCCGCAGTGGGACAGTTATGGGTTCTGATGATGATGACAATGACGAGTTTTCTACATGAATTTCCTTGACATGGAATAAATAATGTCTCCAAAGCAAAAGTTAACATTTATTTGAATTTTGATCTAAAAGGAGCGGCAAATAACACTCCGAAACTCGATCAATGACACCTATGCCCTTCAATATACGCGTAACTTAGTAAAAGTAATTTAGGACCCAACTCAGTATTGTGGGAGAAATTCGTTTTCAATAAGTGGTGCGAGTTGTATCATTTATTTAGATATATTTTGGCCTTTTCGACATTACCGTGAATGTAATGTTGGCTATATAAATGTATCCTACTAATATTGTAAATGTGAAAGTTTCTAAAGACGTTTGGATGTTTGGATGTTTGTTCCTCCTTCACGCTCTAACCATTAAACGGAATAAGTTGAAACTTGGTACAAAGATAGTTTGCATCTAGGAATAGGACATAGGATGGATTGTGTCCCGATTATCGGTTCCCTTGGAATAAAATCAATATTTTGTTTATTGACTTTTCCGCGGGCGGAGCCGCGGGCATCGTCTAGTGTATATTATATACATAATACTATAGTGTTGAGTAGTGAGGAACCTTGGGTTTTCGAGACGAATAATTTTAGTTCATGATTAATTGATAAGGGTAACGTGAAATGTACTGCAAGGGTAAGGTTCTATTCATGAATGTACCTACATTTAAAATTAACGAATCGACTCGGCCAAAAGTTGTGTACCTCTGAATCGGTTTTGATGTTTCGTGTGCCATTAGGTTATAGACAGGCAACATTTTTGAATGGAGTAATTGATTGCTTTAATTTTATTATTCCATATTATTTTCAATTAAACTATGTATAATAATAATAATATAGGTGTGTAAAATTATAATGAACCAATTATAATTTATTATTTAATTATGTGTTTGAAAATAAAAATAAAAAATCAAACAAGATGAATTCGCTATAAAAATAAACTGTAAACTTATTTGTATTTAAATTATTTCCTTACAAATATTGATAGGTAAAATATGTTTGATTGCTATCTACAAAATAAAAGTTAAATTGACATTTTGATATGTCTACAAATAAAGTAATTGACGTACTTAGTGTAAAGATTGTGATAAACTGAAGCATAGATTCGTAACCATTTTCTAAAATTATGTTAATTTTTCATATAAATGAAGTTTAATACGAAAATCTATAAAATAGAAATAAAGGGAAGACTAATATTTGTATAAGTAAATTAAATAGGTTGTATAACGATTTTTTATTAAATTAAATAACTGAAAAACGACTTGAAATGGCACATGTTTATTTCAAAATTAAAGCTTATTATTATCTAATTAGATGTTTATTATTATTTTCAGTGCAATAATTAGACAAACGATATAAAATTTCATAAACTGAATTTAATTTACGTATAGGTATTGGGTATCAATTTGTTACTAATAAAAAATATATAAAAATAAATGAATTTGAAAAACAAAATTTAATTTAATAAAATAGATACCAAATAAACTTTGATTTAAATCTATATAAAGTAATCAGGTATTGCAATTTAACTAAATAATTATTTTATCTACAATAAATTCTATAAGTGTCATATTTTATAATAATGAGGAATTCTTTTAATATTTCTTTAGTTTCAAATGTAAAAATTACGATTTTTTGTTGTAATAATGATTATTAATAATTTAATTTTTATATTTTTGTCTCCATTAAATTTAAAGAAACAGTAAATACCTACTAGGCTTTATTTACCAAGTATTGTATTAACATTAACGAACTTTTATATTTCTACATATTTTTGTAATAAAATATAATAATGTAGATAAATTTCGATATTTAAAAGTACGATAATTTCACTATTAACTTTCGTACATAAATGTTATTTATCATAATAAACTGATAAAAAAATGAATACTTAAATAACAATATTACAAAGAAATAAAACTTTGCAATAAATATGATAATTTCCACAACACAGTTCATAATTATAATAGTGAAGATTTATTATTATTATTAATTACAAATACACAATAAACTATTAATCTATGTCTTGCAATTATATTTCTATATCTACTAATTATACAGTAATTACAGTTAAAAAGACCAGTCTCAGTTTGATTAGTATGAAATTGACTTTTTACAATGACATTGAAAGTAATAGGCCTTAAATTGTTGGATTGAATTTAATTAACAATTTTACATTTGAAGTTAATGCTATATTAATTGACAATGAAAGATAGGCTTCAGTTGTAATTAATAAAAAACATAATTATATTTAAAAATAACAATAGGTATACAGAATTAATATAAAACTTTACAAAAATTATTTGCAAACATTGCTGACAATGTAATATAAATTAAAATATAAAGATGTACTCAAATATCAATCTAAAAATACTAGGCCGCGAAGAACAAATCATTGCATTTTTTAATTTATTTATTATGCTAAAATTTTGGTAAAAAATTGGCTACAGTTGTAGATTTAAACAAAATATTTAAACATTTTAAAGGAAGTTAATAAAAAATATGTGAAAACCAAAGAGCTCAGAAGTTAAGACATCATTGAAGATAAAATCTTAAAGGAAAATGGTCGATCCGATTGAAATACACTGATTCAGCGATCTACTTCGCCGCTTTTGGTAATTGAATGAAAATATCACTTTTGACACGCAATGGTCGGGAGTGATAAGGATCACGTCAAAGAAAGAACGATTTTGTATTCGTAGACCCATTAGGCGTTGAGGTAAATTCAAATATAGCAGCGTTAAATAAAATATAAGCTACTGATTTAATCTGAGATCTTTTAAAGTTTTACTACCTACTTTAAGGCGTACATATTGACGTATGAACAAGTTCTTTCGGCTACAGAGCCTTCGACAAAATATTTTTTAGAAATATAATGTAAGATATTCTTTACACATTATTAAGTATTTACAAAATTAGGTGAAAATTGACATTAATTCTTGATTAATCCGAAACGAGTCGTCGACAATATCACTTAGTTTTCAATCAACAAACAAAAAAAGACCAAGAGAATATACACTGAATAGAACTTAATGAGAATAAGTGTCTTTCAACAGCTTTTTAAGATTAAAAACGAGTCCAAAATATGTACAAGCATCAACATTTAGTCTTATAACTAATTGAACAACACTACACTGCAGTTAAAACGCACCAAATAACACTGTTGTTTATTCACTTCAGTACATTAGAAAAGTTTATGAGTTAGTTTAGCTCACTGTACGTTATACGTGCGTTGCTAATGGTTGTTGGTGACCGTTACCTGAAAATAATGTTTGGATTAAAAATATACCGTGAGGAAAAAAAAGAAATTACAATAACAGGAGCTCTGAAAATTCCTAGCAATTACGATTAACTTAACGATGTAGTAGAAACACTTATAGTGTGATATGATCGTAGTAAACTCTTGGTATTGTTGTGACAATAACACGAAAGGAAAAATATTGAAGCAATAAAACATAATCTTGATGTTATGAACAATATTTTATAAAAAACAGGTCTCATTCTAGTAAAATTTGGTTGAAACGGTATATTATAAAAGTTTTGTTGATAATATTTTGCATTTGTATGCTTTTGTAGGAAGTCAACAAGTCACTTTTATAAGGTAAACGTTACTTTTTAAACATAGCAACCGCTTAGATACATTACAACTACAGAAGATATCGCATACTATACATATAAGTAATAATGTATAAACTCTTATAAACGTTACATCAAAGGTTACAAACTCACCTTTCTTTGTAACTGTAGTGTTACTCAAAGTCCTTGTCGACGGAGCGAGTATGTAATGCGCACTCGGCGACTGAGGAGTGGCAGATGTAGTCGCTACACCAGTCTGTAAGAACTCTAAACGTTAGATAATTACTTATACCGATATAACTACACAATGCAAACCCATAACCAACCTCGTAGACGTAAAGAAGTAACTCATTTTGAAAGCTATTATTACAAGAAAAGATAGAAGACCTAAATTCATCCTTGGTCAACCCTAATATTTTGTATAGTTTATTAGTGTTTTGTGCATTATTATTTTCATGTTATGAATATCGCTGTACTACTTTTATTGAGCTTTCGTCACAATATTAAAAATGCAATTACTCCACCTCAGTTATTTTTGTTTCCCTAACATTGAATTTCAATTTAAATCGCGTATTTCCTCGTTTTAGCTTCCAGTGAATTATACGATTGTCAGAAATACCAAATAATTCCCTGAAATAGGATTCCGAGCGTAAACATGAGATACAAGTAGAATGAATGGGCTTATCCAGGCTTACATCATTGATATTAATGTTTATTTTCTTTGCATGTACTTAGATGTGTCTTTGTCAGCAGAGGAATTAAGATTTATAAATATTTAATAGAATACACGCATTGAAACAAATGAAGTTTAAAAGCTATATGAAATAGATAACTGTCGATATATCACCACTTGAAAGCTTAAAATTGGACTATAAATATCTTTTATTATTATACGGGTACTAAAGATTTTATGCAATATCCATGGATTACTCTTATATAACCCTCAAAATTTTATTCATGTTACGGTGATACAATATGAAATTGATAATTTTAACTGAATCAAATCTAACTATAGCGTAGTTACTAGAATTAAAATTAAAGAAACACATTTGGATAAAAGAGATTAAAAGCGTTAAGTAGAACGAGAGACAGAGGAAAAGAACGAAAAGAACAAATAAGAAGAAGTAGTTACCGC
The DNA here is from genome assembly GCA_001278395.1 of Lerema accius. Taxonomy (NCBI): domain Eukaryota; kingdom Metazoa; phylum Arthropoda; class Insecta; order Lepidoptera; family Hesperiidae; genus Lerema; species Lerema accius. The sequence goes on along the minus strand of LGAG01000420.1, from coordinate 486,907 downwards.
AGGCTGTGCGCTGTCAGTCGACATCGTGGAATTCGTAATGGGACTTGTTGCGCACTGGGGTGAAGCGAGGCTCGCAGGCGATGTTATCGAATGCGATGATGTACCTGTTTGGGGTTATGATACTTTTACTCATCGTCCAAATTATGATATTTTATGAGCACTATGACTCATCGGAGAGAGCCTTTTCGTTTTGTGTAATATCACGGGTAAGAAGTTCTGGCTCTTTGCGAGGATATTATTTTATTGGCATTTGCTATTAAATAATTAATAGTTTTTTTCTAACACGTGTTTATAAGAAAATTAACATTTTAACAATTATTGCTGATTTGCTGATCGGATCAATATAAGTATTTATTTGTCAACAAAGCTAGATTTGACCTTATAATTATCAATTGACAATCACTTTACGTTACGGCAATAATAAAAAATATAATAAAATTTTAAATATTAATTATGTTAAGAACAGTAAAATTAGTTAAGTATTCTTAGGTGATGAATAATAAAACTTACCAGATGGTAAAATAACAGAACTTCTAACAGAAGAATACGGTGGAGGGGCAGGAGTAGACGCAGGTTTAGCAGTGTTCACTGTTGAGGGAAACCCGAGACCTGCACCAGTCCTTAAGTGAGGGTTTCCATAGGTCGCTGCATATCTTACGTCTACTCCGTGGAGTATACCACCATTGGGTACTCTGCTACCTGGAGATATATTAATTATATTAATATCTTTGAATTCCGACCAACTGGACGACTGAGTGAAATATGGTTTGAAACAAATTTAGTTTTTGGTTCCAATACGATTTTAGGAATATGTTATCGTTTTAGTTTGGCATTGGTGATAATGGTATAAAAACTTAATTTCAAATGACAAATGCAAATCTAAATCTGTTTAAATTTATTTGCAAATAAAAGCTTCTGGTACAACTCGTGTTACAGTTGACTGTAAAAGTAATACAACATACAAGGGTAACATAAATACACAGCGAAATATTTCTTAACTCACAATGTTTAGCTGTTTACCTTTCTATTCAATACCCTTCATAATTTCCGACAAAGGTAACAAAAGCTTCTCTTTCACGTTTTCAGCATTATACGTGAACAAAGAAACGGCATCAGTTATTTATCAAGCTTCTAATTTACTAACCTTCTTAGCTATTCAACGTTACTCCCTGGTTGCTTAGAATTTTCAGGGAGCTGTTACAGTACCCCAATTGTACCTTTATATTGTTAATGTATAATTATTTCCTAAAGCCAAACATTATAATGACGTTAATTCCTACGTAAGGCAAGAAATAAAAACTGAAAAACTTTGTGGTTTTAAAATGGTAATTACAGTCTTACTAAGATTAATTTCACGTCCTTGACAAACAAAAGTTTTCAAAGTATTAATTACCGCCAATTGAAAATTAAAGTATATAGTTATGTGATAAAATATTTCTTTAAAATAAAGTGGAATACTATATTATAATAGAATGAAATAAAAAAAACTTATTTAATCATTAGATGTCATTTAAAATTGTACTCGTACAGTAGGTACTTTAGGTACATATTACCTTTACATGTATTGAGCTTACTAAAAGCTACAGAAAATGATCTAATATTACTTATAAAGTAATAATACCAATAAGTTACTTTCAAAAGAACTTGTCACTTCATTGTAACATCCCATTTAACAAAACGTTATTCAAAGCCTAACAAATTATTTAAAGTAGAAAGCTAAACTTAGCGTACAAAGTAAAAGAAACTATAAAGTTACAGTGGAAATTGTACAAACGTTTCTAATTCCTGAAACAGCGAAGCATTTTCCAATTTACCAACCTTCAGGCACTCCTAAGTTATTCAATGCGTTGCTACTGCCCTGTCGCTTAGCGGTCCGCTGTAAAGAATTGTTCTGGGAACCATTGGCCGGGTTGTATTGTGCTGTAGACGGCGTGTCTACGCTTCTCGGTAGACTGCCGTTTATTGACCTAGAATACAATGCCGCTTTTAAATTTACTGTGTTCAGGCGGTACGCCTTTCTTGGGTTTTTTGTGTCGGAAATTTATGTCATATTTTTTGTTTGTCGGAAACGGAAGAGAAAATGCCAGGGAGTGTTTTTATTTATGTAAGCATGACTTATTGTATTTCAATTTTGTCTTTTTTATAAAAATATTGTGCTGTATTAGAAATATATTAAGTTATTGTATAAGAAATTACAAATTATTATCGAGACTATTAAAGCAAAAGGTTTTCTCAACTTTATAGCTGACGAATAAGGTGAATCAAATCTTTTACAAAATAACAAAACTGCAGAATTGAATTCAGAGAGCTTAAATATAGACTACCCTTGAGATAATAAGATATACATACCTATTCGGTGTTAATTTATCACTGCCTATAGTCGGTGACTGCACCCTCAAAGACCCAGGGGTATAGTCATGCCCGTAATGGACATACGTTTGGTATCCGTTGTTGAATCCATTTACCTAGGAAACGTTAAGTGTAACGTGAGAATATTGTTGCATGGTTCTAAGAAATATAATGCATACAAAGAGTACTATAATAATAATTTTAATTAACTTGATAATATTTATAAAGGTTAAAAGAAGGAAAGGTAAAGGTAAAAAGAGAGATTACAAAACATGTAGGTAAAACTAAAGAACAATTTTTCGAAGAATTTTTAATTGAATTTTGACTTACACAAAGAGACCAAGTCACTAACACAAGCGTAAAAATGTAAATACCTATAAATTCAAACCACAATATAATATTAATAAGGATAGAACCATACCTTATAACAATCAGAATATGCAGGATCCGTATAGTCATTGCTATACCGATATCCTTGATATGAATTGCTCTGGTTGATCGATGAGAGAGGTACGGATCCTGCAAGAGGTATCCCACTGCCTAACTTAGCGTTTGAACACAAAGTACTATCCGAACCTGTGTTTGAATAATCCTGTAGACAAAAAGAAAAAATGAAAATTTCGTATAACTACAAAGTTAAATATTTCGGTAAAGTTCACCAAAACTGATTTATCTACTTGGTGTTATATAGCCGTAGAGCCTTAAATTTTTTACAACTAAATCATCACTAACAAAGAATCGCATCAACCCAAAAATTCAAAGCCAAAGCTCTAAAAAATTTATCGCAACGTAAAATAAAATCTGGACGTAATACGTCGAAACCAAATCAAGAAAAATGACTTAGTAAACAGAAAAGCTAAAACGATTTTAAATTGAATTTCCATTGGCGAAAGAGACTAAAAAGAAATTTTCACGCTCGCTAGCAAACATGGATTACGGAGATTTCCGATAGTTCTAACGCTAATATAATACTTACGATTTCACAACTCCCATTCGCCTGTCGCAGTTCAAGTTTCAAATCGCTGATGTTTGAATTTCTATCATTCTCTTTGAATAATTCTTCCGCCGTGACGGTGACATCTGGTTTCTCTGTTACCTGAGCTTGCTTGTTCTTTCTTTGCTTTCTCTGGCATAGTATTACTAACATTATGACCGCCGCCACCATTATAGTGCCTGATGTCACTCCAAATAGAATCAAGAGCAGGGGGAATGTTTCTAAAAATAAAAGGATTATTATCTTGATATTCCTGATCCCTCTTAATTACCGTTGTAAGTGTGTTTGGTATTTTCACATGTGGGTCTATTTTGTTTGAACATTGAAACTAGGAATGTAAATAGAAGATTTGGATTTAGTGTATTATAGACAAAGATAATTTTAAGCTACAAATTGTGAAAACTTATCAAGATGTTTAACTGTTAATGTTTTTCAAACTAAAGCGTTGTATCGCATGGAGATTCAAAAGAACTGTTTTTATTAACATAGCACAATACTTTTTAAGTTAAGGGTATTAATAAGTACAAAAACCACAACTGTGTAGTTATGTAATGATATGTCATTACAATTATCATTCTGTTTATATCGACAAAATTATTTTGGGCTGATCAATTCTACTTTGAATAGCCCGTAATTTTTTAATGCAATATGAACGTAATAAAATTTTAGTTGATATTAAAGCTTCACGTAATATGAAAATGAATACATTTATGAGCGATGCAAAGATGATGTTTGCAAAAATGTAAATCAACATTGTCAAATTGCTCATATACTTCAAAGTAAAGTTTTAAAGCCCCGTACATCTTGAGCGATAGTTTTCAAGTATAGCGGGAACCATCAGGCCTTTATAGTAGAAACGACCGCGCATTATCGTAAAGTTATCGCTAAGTTATCGCTGTAACTTTATGCGCAATGGATACACGGTTTGCTTCTCAGTGACGTCATAGTTTCTGTTTCTACGTAGTTTTTTCTATTATCTTCATTAAAAAAGAGGCTTTAGCTGTGCGTTACTTACTCTTATTCTTTTGTATGGTTTCTTAAAACGTTTGTTTTTTTTATTAAAGTACTCGGAGATTTTTATAGGGTTAGAAGAACATTTTTGTCTATTCGTACTTTCATAAGTGTGTATATACGTGGTAAGTTATTTTTAATTAGTTGGCTGTGTTTTTGAGTTCTAGCAAATATTACGAAATAGTTACAGAGTATTTATAAAATAAAATAAATTGAGGACTGCTTAATTTTTAGGATGGGATAGTAACAATAAATAATACAAACTTCTATTTATCCCTTGGCATTAAAATTAAAATAAAGTACCATTCTGCGTGAAGCGCAACAAAATTCACCATCACATCGCTTGTAATTTAAAATGTTTAATATTTTATAACTTAACTTACAAGTGGAAAACTTTCGAAAGATAAAACAAATGCTATTAAATAGAACGGAAGAAGACGTTGAATAAAATTCCGGAACGTTCTCCCGAGGGCAATAAATAAATGTGACGCAAAAGTTGAAGTTCCAAATTTAAAAATGGATTTAGATTCCGAGTCTCAACTGGGTCTTAAAATGGTAAATAAAGGACTTAAAATTTCACCCACGTCATGTTGCGCTTCCTTGGAACTCGCGTTCAAGTTTTGTTTTCAACTACGACTTTATTTTATTAGACAAGATTGCGAATTAAGGCCGGAAAAATGAGGCAAAAGTAAGAATGCCATCTGTCTCTACAGTAATAACGCAATAAGGATAGTGGTTTGAAGTAAACGGGATTTTCTGAGATTAAACTTATCAAAAAAGTTATGTACTTATTAGAAACTAAATATCGCTTGCTTTGGTTATGAATTTACTTCTTTAAACGTTGACATCCTGCTCGAAGGACCATTGTTCGTATTCACAATCAAACCCTTTATTGCATGTAGCTAAGCTGTTCTTTACAATACTTAAGTAAATAAAACATACAAGTAATCCAATAAAATCTTCGAATCTAAACATTAGCAGTCTATTACATCAATTACCCGGCATTTAAGTAATTTCAACAGATTTTATGATTAATGATAAACACGAGTTAAGACGTAGCCATAAAGACGTAGATACACCAGAGTGATAAAAACAGCGTTGAACTAAACAAGTCTCATAAAAAATATGGCTGCGTTTACTCTGAATTACCATTCATAGAAATATCTAGTTAAATTACCCTTAACTTTGTATAATTGTTTGATGGACGAGTTTTAGATATTTTAGATTATTATTGTTTTCCTGTGTAACTTTCATTGAATATAAAAAAAAACTAACTGAAAAGTGTGGATTGGGATTTGGGAGCTACAATTTCTTTAAAGGTCGTTTACATATTATTGCCGTCATTATAAAAAACCCCATCAACTTAAATACACGGTGTATTTCCTTAATCCATTAGGTACTTCACACTTTTCCAGTTAACGATTTTGATGTTTTTTTTTTTATAATTTGAGATCGGTTAGAACAATTTTTCCTTGCCAGTTGCCATTGACAAAACAAATAATGAAAGGGCACACATCACACACGCCGACCCGCATCAGGAATTGAACCCAGGTCTTATTAAGCGGCGCTCTCGCATGGTAACCATTACGCTATTCGTTCCGTTGAAGTTAATTACAATATGACTTCATGACATAAAGATATTACACATTATACAATAGAAGAATAGGTACTCACTGTTAGGCCGCAGTATAATTTCCATCGTATCACTCCCATAATCATTCGAAACGTTGCATTTATATACTCCAAAGTGCTTCGACTGACTCTCCCGAATAATTAACGTCGAGTTAACTATCCCGCCTGGTTGAAGGTCTTCGAGGAAAGCGTAATCCTGTTAACAAACAAAACTACGTAATTACTCGGTTATTGGTTTAATTGGTTATCCATTTATTGAATAACAATAGTTGATTAACCGTAATTGGTTACCCGTTTATCCATTTAATCACGAAAATCGGCGGTCTCTTCTAGGTAATTGACAGCGCGTCAACTGTCAATTATACATATACAAGTGGCGTTATCGATATTTTTATCGAAAAAGTAATTTTGTAATGGTAATTATTCATAGTGACTCAAGAAAATTACTTACAGCAAATGTATTACAGATGCGTTAACAGCTATTATTATTATAATTGTTATGAATAAGTGAGAAAGAAATAGGTTTACTAAGAATTATTTCAGTGACGGTGAGATCCGTCTTAATAATAACTTAATACTCAATCACGTAAAGATTTTGACTGATATGATAATTCCTACGACATAATAGTCTCTTTCACTTTCAGACTTTAATTTTATTTAAGTGTTAAAAAAAGAAAAAACAATAAATGGGTTACTTCTTGTAAGTGTCAAAATTAATTAATAATTGGAGTTACTAATTAATAATTAGTTGTTAATTATATTCCATATTATAATGTATTTTAAAGTAATACTATAGTTCTAATAAAAGACAAAAAATACTATACCTGATCATGCAGGGCATCTATTTCTCTTCCCTCAAAAGTCCACGAAATGGAGTCTATTCTTGGTACTGAGAAAGCAGCGCATTCTATATTTACAGAATCGCCTTGTGAGCCAAACTGGGTATGATTCGACACAATCTTGGGGGGTCCTGTAAAGAAAACTTTAGTAAATAACTGTATTTCATTTATTTAAGCAAGAAAAACTTATTTCTAGCAGTTTTTGTCACGAAATATTTAAGTGAGATTGAGTCCTAACAACATTAAAACCGTCAATTTTATTTTTAAAATATTCTGCCGATTCTTCGTAATATTTTATATTATTAATAGCATTGAGAAAATAACCGGAACTATGTGCGTTACGTTACGATGTACGTAATCAATTAAATGAAACTCAATAAACACAAATGTCAAGTTTTAACAAAAAAAACTATATTTAAAAATAAGGTTATTCAGTTATTGTCATCAACCTCCAATTCCTGCAATATTTAATATCCACGATCAAAAATGAAACAAATCATGATGAATTATTCAACACTTTTGTTCGCGATAGTACAACGGTACTGTTCCGATAGGATTAAGTGCAGTCGCGACGATTATTGTTAAAATATACAAAATTTAATAGAATGCTAGTGATGTTACCAATTAAGATAAAAATGATATTGCCTGATATTTTAATTAATAACCACTTTTGTTTTTATTAATTATAATTATCATTCAATTAATTGACCTTTATGATTTAATTTATAATATTGGTATAATAATATTATGAATGAATTATAAAGTTATTCTGGCTTATAAAACTCTTACGGGAATTTATTTCAGGAATGTAAAACGATATCTCCACTGACTGACTGATAATAATCGGGTAATTGATTTAAAGATATCAAACAAAAACAAAACTGTAGTAATTAATCTTAATTAATTTATCACATAGCCACAAAAAACAATAGACGGAGACAACCAGCCCAAAAGTGACGAACGTAAATATGGAGCCGCTCAAACATATGAAGCCGGCCGCTCGGTAGTATACGGCGAGCTAGTGACAGATTTTTGTTCGTCACTTATTTAGTATTTAGTCACAATTTCTATACGACCGCTCTGTCTATTCTTTTGTATAGGTCTATGTTATTTATGTTAGAACAAAACTTAACAAGGTACAATAGAACAATACTAATAAGAAAAATAATTAAATCTAACGTTTATTAGGAACCTTCACTATTTTTTTCTGATACGTCATTCTCATATGGTTTCTTCCATGAATTAAGCCAAGGACATACGTTTTGTATTTTAAATGAAGGCAGCAAAAACCTTTTTGAAAGCGTTTATAATTTTCATGGAAACCCTGTAAGTGAGGTAATTGTTCAACTTCAAAAGAGTGACGAGTGACTGCTTATTTTTAACGTAGAAGTTTTATAATGGTTTGAAAAAAAAATACGTAAACAAGTAACCTTTCGTAAAAAACCCGATTGCAAAGTTTTTTTTTAATTTTTTTTAATTTGAGACTGTCGCAACGCGACCACATCTTCTAGTTAGATAACTTAAAATACGACAAAAATTAATATCCAAACAACTTATTTAAACACAAATTAGCTAATTTGTCTAGCATCCTGGCCCCTTTACGAAATACAACTACATCGTAGTCAAGCCTAAGTAAGCTATATCGGCCGGGAGGAAAAATCTTCCCGGTAGTATTTTTAAAAAAGATTTTTTTTTTGGTAAGTAGAGGGCCGTTAATAAGTTGAGGATTATTTATAGAAAAAAAAAAGTAGAAAAATGTGTTATTGTATATAACTTAAATATCTTATAATATCGTTTAATCGCATATAATGAAACATGATAATATATTATTCAGAAATATTAATCACTATAAGCCTTTACCGTTGTAGATTTATTTCTTTATTATATTTACGGTTGTTACTAAATGCTAATTACCGTAACATAATGAATAAAAATATTCACTACTCGGTATTTGGTTATAACTTAGTGTTATTAAAACCTATTTAAAGACTTTACGTACTTAACTTAATATAAAAAAACTATAGTTAGAAGTTTTTGTAATATTCTACGACAGAAAATTGGTAAAGAAGAATGAGTTGTTAGACAACCATGAGGAATGAAGAACAGAAGAGAATAGAAGTAGAATTTTAAGAAGCTTAAGACCAGTTGCGCGAAACTTTGATACAAAATTTAATCAAATATAGCTATCTTTGTTTAATACATTTAGGTACAGAAAACACATTGTGTATATAGCATTTAAGATAAATTTTGGAACCATTTATGAACCCAATATAATTTATTATTGAGCTAATCCATCGTAAAAATTATGACACCATGGTCTCTTTCAGAAAAAAATAAGGTGAACTAGTCATTAAAATGCGTCAATTAAGCACTGAATCAGCCATCAATTAACGTTAGAATCTTTTAAACAAGCCGGTTTAGGATCAGCTATGACAGGAGGTAACATGTTTAGATCCAATCTATACTTATTCACAGCTCAAACCGAAACAGTTTTAAATAGCCAACCCTATGCCCGATGCCGATGCGGATAGCCGTGGAACAGATATATCACGCCCATTAGATCTGGGGTTAGCTTTAAACTCTACACGAATGTTTCGCTTTAATTACAGTGCTATACTTACAGATTTAGTGCTAGGTTTAATTACCTATCTATTGGCCTTTATAATATCCAGGTTTGTTGGTCCAAATTTTTTTTATGGATGATAATACCTTGCATGGTTCCCTACCGATTTAATACGTGACAAACTTTGACGACTATTTATTAGGGGGATTATTAGTTGTTTAGTAAGTAGTGTTAGTGATAGGTTTAAGAGAATAGTAGTAGTTATTAATTCGATACTCACATCCAAAAATAAGCTACACAATTTTGCGGATCGAAATTCAATTTCTACAATCAGATAGGAAATAAGGGTAGTAAACGACTAAACGTTAATAAATCCTTACCTTTTATAAATATGGAGGCTTCGGCTTGTATTTCAGGGTAGCCATCGATGCTGGCCTTGCAGAGATATCGACCGGCCGTGTGTGTGTCTACTGTTAGCGTGAGGTTGGCTGTTTTCCCCACTTTCTGTTGCAAACAGACAGTTTTGTTAAATACGTCATCACTTACAGTATCTTTAGTAATCATAGTTTGATCAAAAAATCTAATACCGATCCCATTGATCATCTGAGGTAAGTATAGTGGCAAAAATTTCTTGAGAGCTTCCGTGCCAATAGGCACGTTACGTCTTGGTCTCCAATTTTGCTAATTTAATTAAGATATCATATTAATATTTACAATGTCTAACAAATTTTTTACTGTGTCATAAATTACATAATTATTGTCATAAATATATAAAAAAACGTAAATGGTTTAAGTTCTGTTTGAACCGAATTGAGATTCCATTGAAGCATTTGTAAATTAGCGAACTTGGGGTCTTTATTGATATCGATAGATAACAGTAGTTAAGCCCTATCTAGGGCCATTAGGTGGCATAGAACTTAGACACTTAGATCATTGACCCTTTAACAATCCACCCTGAAGCAACGTGATTGGAGACCCCTGTTCTTAGTTTGATATTAACGAATTGAAGCTATTATAATTTTGGTAAGTCCCTTGTCCCAATGCACTATGCATCATAGTAAGCGTAATTTACGAATGTACTGCATGCTGGTGGAAGCGTAACTTGATTTAAGGTCTCTAATCGGTTTTGAATAAGGCTTGCTATAAACGGACTGCTTCAAGTTGGCGCCGGAGTTTCAGACAGTTACATGTAGAGCAACTATCATACACGAGTAGATTGAAGCAGTTGGTTCATCGCGGTCTGACTACTTTAAGTCTGGTAAGTGGAATTGGTCCGTTTATAGCAAGCCTAACTTCATGTAGGTTTGTAAAGGTTTTTGTAGATTAAATTTTAAAAGAAAGTCAACCTTAGTTTGCAGGAAATTGAGTTATATTCATTTATTTCATAAATATTTGCTTATGTCTGTAATTCAAGGTAGAGGACAGAATGTAATTAGTATCAATTATACAAAAATGTATTGTTGAATTATCTTAAGAGAAAGAATTTTTTAATTACCATGTCCAAGACAGACCATCATTTATATAGACCAGTAAACCATACGCCATTAAATCAAGCGATAACCCATTAACATCCAAAACAATAACAAACCGTCCCATAAAAGTACAATGTTCCACAAAATGACAAAAGATAATGGCTTATCACTGACATTCACGTACCGTTTAATTTGCCCTTTACACTATCTCATTCGCACGTTACAAGTTAGATAAGGACGGAGAGTTCTGTCCAACTAACGTTAAAATTACCTTCAGGAGTAAGATAAGAATAAGGTAATATTAATCGCTAGAAATAGTGTTACTAACATGTTGGAATACTCCTACGCAACAGATAACACAAGAGGTTCCTTCTAATAAAAACTCTATACTCAAACAGTAAAGTTGTGTTCAAACCAAAGAGCTTTTATTAAATTTGAAAAGATAAGAGTGGTCCAAAGTTGATAAACCAATGATTTTTGTCTATAATAATTTCTAAATTTAAATTTGGACGTCACTTCTATCAAAAAGTCAATTAATGAAATAGATTAATTGAATTTTGATATTGTTACCGAATATCTATACCCCATCTCGATGTCATGTTTTTAAATTAATTATTATTTTTTATTACTTTTCTTTATAAATACACAGTATATTTTTAACATTATTATAATTCAACACCTGTTTTCAAATAAGTAAAACTATTTCCGCTTAAATCGTTTTACTTAGAACAAACATCTTACCGTCTGATAAAGGCAGGTATGGTAATGTAATAAGAACATTCAATTTGCTCAACATCAAGAAAGGAAGTAATATTAGATGTGTATTGTCTCCGACACTGCTATACATTGAAAATAGACCTTATTCCACTGAACAGGAAACTCTAAATCACGATGATATTGATAAAATAAATGTACAATGTGTTCAACTAGACGCTTTGAGATAAAATTAAGGAATAAGAGGTCGTATCTTTCTAATATGGAATGACTAATATCGCGATAAAGCTGACAAATGGGAAGTCAAATAGCAATCTATGTTCATTTAATGTATGATTGTACGAGTATTATCGTGTGAAATTTAACAAAAAGAAGTTCTGGTATTCAATTTGTACAATATTTAAAGATTAATAAGGAAATGTTACATTACTTTCCGTGTACATATCACTGAATCTAATATTGAATTTTTTGGTACATCTTAACGGTGAAATTTATTTAGATACACTAAAGTTTGAATAGAAACATTTTCACAAAAACCGGAACTTTTATAGATCACTGCTCTCGAATTTATTCAGAACTCATTGAATTTTTCATCTACATGTAACATGAAATACTTTATCAAAATATGTACTTACAAGATTAGTATCTTCTTCGTAGTGAATCCATTGTATTTCAGGGTTTGGAGAGCCATCCACGTCACAACTTAGTGTTACTGACTTCCCCACCTCAGCTTCTACATCTTTAGGACGGTTTCTAAATGACGGTGGATCTACAAAGACCAAAAGACAGTAAATAAGAACAGCAATTGCTACAACGACACAGTAATATTTGACCATAATTTCATTTATTTCCTTTCTTTCTTTTCACACTAGTTGGTGACCCCGGCCGAACTTGTTTGAGTATCAATGATGTGTGTAATGTAGTAAATAATGTAGTAAGTAATTATATAGTAATTAGTAATAATATAGACAGTTTATTGTTATGTATAAAAGACTCACATCCCACTTGCAGCTTCTCAGACTCTTCACTTCTCCCGACATCATTGAACACCACGCATTTGATGTCTACGCCATTATATTTCCGCGTCACGTTTGGAATTTTCTGAAACAAACTTGTTATTAGTTATTGAACCACACCAAATACATAACATAAATACAAATATGAAATATTTTGGTTAAATTAAATATAATTTTTATATTGTAAGCGCCTTTCTTTTTATCCTTCGGCACATTTTTTCTCATCCCTTGATAGTTTACGTTTGATTATTTGTTGTTGTTTCTTTTATTGATATTTTATTCTTTGAATGTTTGACGTACAACAGAGTTCAGTTAGTTTCTATGATAGGTATCATCGCCAAAAGAAAAATATTAGCGACCGAAATATTATGTCGAGGTTATACGATCTTATTTCACCAAGCCATTCAAAAGTTACAAGACCACTGACAGTCTCACCAACAAGGATATTTGCTATATTTCGGCAAAATATTTCCAGTATGACTTAAAGCTTTCAGAGATTTTAGAGGACAACTTTTCACGAAACGGTCCTTACGTCTTAAGACATAAGGCACAGTTTAGTTCAATTCTGTATCTTGTGCACACTTTCCCGCCAAATATTAAGTTCATTTTAACGTAACGTTTCTCTGAAATCCAGGTATTAGTGAATCGAAATAAGATTTTACCGCGGAGACAACTTGACAGTTGTCTTATGCGGGGTTTAGCTAAATAGATGTGGCTTAAAGCGTTGGTGTATGTACAAAATAAAGGTCTTTAAATAATAACATTAAATTTAAAAGCATCTTACAGAAGAGCAAAGCTTCTTTCGCATACTTTTTAATGTTTATTAGAATGATTTTGAATCTAGATATTTCTTTTTATGTGAAAGTAAAATTTCAAAAGACACAAAATGAGGCTTCTTTATTATTCACTTTCTCTTTCTTATAATTATGTTTGCAGATGAAGCAAAAATAAGACCTTAAGAAAAAAATCCTTATATTCACTGGCCTCGAACGATTTCTAAATCATAATGGGCATATGGAACTTTATTCGTAAGTTGTGTACATTGATTTACACATGCTTACCTTTTATAAACAAACATTTTGATATAAACGATTATGCAAGCAATCGCCGTTAAAGGTTAAATAGGTACCAATGAAGAGAAAATGTTTTTTTTTTATTTAATTCCAAAGCTATTCAGTTAAAGAGGTTAATATCTGTAGATACATTTGCTTTTAACTAAAATGGGGATAAAATCTATCCTATGTCCATTTCCTGGATGCAAACTATCTGTGTGCCAATTCAGCGTAATCCGTTCAACGGTTAGAACATAAAGGTCTTACAAGCATCCAAATATCCAAACATCTTTACAAACTTTCACATTTATAATATTAGTAGGATAATTCAAAGTATTTCTTATACCTATAATACCTTTGTAATTTAAAACCTTGGTTTCTATTTTAAGACATTGGTGATTTACTCGTTCTACTATCGTACCAAGTTTCCCCTTTTATCAAAGTTAATATTAAATTTTAATGGACTATTTATAATCTTCGTTTAGTCTGGATTTAATGACCCCTTAAGTCGCTAAGCCGTAAAGCTCCGAAACTTAGGGAAACTTTGTTATACAAGTTCCGAGTAGTTAGGAATATTTAACTAACAGTAACAGGGAAATAACTGACCAAAACTGATATATATTAAATCTATATCTACGTCGTACTAATAACTAAACTATAACAGGGCCAAATCCATGCATTAAATATTCACAATTTTAAACTTTTGACGTTTGGCATCGAAGCGTTTATAGACCGACAACTACTACGTATCCATTTTAATCGACGAAGTAATGCAATTGTCGGTGTGGTCGAAAAATATATGGATGACCAGTAGTGGTAAAAATCTTAAGTGTAGTCTTACTTTGAAGGGCAAGTTAACCCTGGTTAATATAATAATGATAGTCGTTTAATGATAGATAAGCTATCAAAAGTATTTTAAGGCATACCTACCGTGACCTGTTCTATAAAATAAATAAAGTCATCGGATTTATTCAATCAAATACCGATAAATAATGATAGATAGATATATACATAGTTTAGCAATCGCTACATCGTTGCTAGTATTCGTGCGCAAAAACAAATATTTGCAACTTACCAATTCAGAACTATTTCCAATGACACTTTCGTTATTCATAATCCATCTGAAAGTCAAATTCGATGGATTGGCATCAGCGGTGCAGGCTGGAAAAAAGGATTTGCGTAATTATTTTGAACGACCGCAAACTTGAAGCTAGTGCCAAGTTTTATGGAATAAAAACTTAATAGGTAATAGTTATACGAGCTTAAGCTATGTGAATATTATAGTAGACAAGCCATGGACGCTTTTTTATAGAGATCATGATAGTGACAACCCTATTTTTAGGGATGTCAATTAGGTATTATTTCAGTGTTATCTACGCAAGGGAGATTTTTGTCGGTAAGGTAAGGTCGGTGACTGATAGAAATTAGGTTATACGTTAAAATTTTGATAGGTTCGAACAGCAATGATGACTTACCATTATAATATTAATCTATCTATCTTTAGAATCTATTTTAATTACATGTCTTAAAATGGTTGTAATATCAAAGAGACAGTAATAACATCCTCCGATTGTTTTTACAACTGACAATACATCGATTTTTCAAGTGATATTACTGATTTCCATGGACAATGATGACCACTTACCATCAGATGAACCATAAGCTTGTTTATCGGCTATTTCCATAATAAACAACTTTACTTACATAGAATGACGTCCTTGCCTTCAGGAACAACTTTGTTCCCCGTTTTGTGGTGTATCTTGACTATTGGTGCGTATTTTACCTGTTGACAAATGAAAAATATTTAACAAAAGTCATTTGTTTAATTTTCTTACTGTAAAGTTTAGCAACCAATTTTACACACATGGGCATGATATTACAACCAGGGTTTAGTTATTACAACTCGGAGCATCTCTAAAAATAGGGCTTTAAAAGTTCATCCCCTAAAGTTACAGTTTAATACATGAGTAGGTACATTAATTTTGAACCTCGTAGCGTGGCCGGGTTAAGGTAGTATTATAATAATTTCACATCTTCAAATGCAAAAAGCTATTTTCGGGAGGCAATTTCTTGGTTTCTTTAACATCGGACAAAGATCTTGCTTGAAAGCTGTCAACTGTTTGCCTTAGCTCTATTTTCCAGGTTGCATTCAACTTGAGATTACGCAATGCTGGTCCAATTTCGTGGAACATTGCCGTGGTTAAACATTTTTCATATTACAAATATTCAAATACGGTTTATTCACTTGTAGTATTTAAATATTATTAAATTACATAAAGATTGTGTCTGAAATTATAGTTTTTACATGCGTCCTTTTTGAACTCCAATTATATTTCAGGGTTAGAGAGAGACGTAAGAATAAATAATCCTCCGCTAATCCGCACTGGAGCAGCGTGGAGGAGTATGCTCTTAGTCGTTTCAGTTATGTAATAGACCTGTGGTCAATATTTTGTCCATTAAGGGGTTGAGGTCAAAAATAAATAGCCAACTATTTATAGAACCCTAAATTGCGCCTGACCCGCCACGCACTTGGAAAATTTATTTTACAACGAAAAACGTAAAAATATTACAAGCCTAAATTAAAATTTATTACCGTCTATTGACACTAAAAGTTTAACAGTCATTTTCTATTACAGTGAATACATCACGCCAGTAAAAAACCGAGTCGAGCAATAAACAAAATTCATTACTACACGCGAAAATAAAAAAATGCCCATAAATAAGGGTGGACCGGGTAAGCCATAAAATGTCCGAATAATGTATGAAGGGGTGTTTTTCGACTGCATTTTTAATAGTTCGCACTGCAGATTGTATTGGCTGGCTTTTAGGGGTTGGTTTAGAAGATTTATTTTAGCGAAGTTGTTAGCGCATTCACAAACTACTGTTTGTATGAGTTTGAATATTTTAGGAGCAGTTGTTTAGTTTGTTTGGACTATATAAATCTTGACGTGTGTAAAATATTTAGGTTATGGAGACTAGGAATTCGCCCTTGGTTTGTTGCAAGTTATTAGCACCTTCCGTTGATTGGTACCTACTTAAGTTAAACATCACTTATAACTAACTGCAGTGTAGATCCCAAGAGAGAGACTATTGTATCCATTACATTATTCCTATTCCAAGACTGACGATCAGAAGGAGTCATCTAACATTCAACTGGATTTAAATCAATAATGTCGGGAGAATTTAAAAGGCTTATGCTTATGACCGATCAACATAAGTCTATTGAAAGGAGGCTCATTTTTAGTAGTAGACATTGATAAGCTGGATGGATAGATAAATGGATAGGTGGATGGATGATAAAACGAATGGATGGATGTTTATGAGCGACGCTGATCACTCACCATCAATTCATATACCATCACGTAGCACCATAATTTTCACAACAAACACCGCACAACCTAATCACAATTCGAAATCATCATTCTCCCACAATACTTGATAATACAAACAGTATTAAAACGATTTGTAAACGCCTCAATTAATAATACAGTACATTTAGATTGTCCCGAATATGACGTATATTGGGTACAAATCCACGGACCGCATCACAACAAAACAGCCAGTACTAAAACATTGCCAATCCATGATTTAATTGGGGACTACGTTTAATTGAATTTTCAGCTACAATCAGCAAGGCTATTGAGGACATTTGAACGATACATCAATTTAGCTTCGAGCATCAAAGCGAATATACACTATTATTTGAGTTCTAATTGATTTGACTATTTTCAGTAGTAGGTTTTTTTATAAGCCAAACGCCTTTGCTTCGCTTCGGGAAATGCACGTAAAATAGAATTGCCTGAAAGAGCATTTTTTATAACGACTACATCTATCCGGTCGCTGATTTTCTAAGTTTTAGATGTGAAAGGGTTTAAACACAAAAAGCTTCCTAAAACGTTGAAAGTCGTTTGATAATTTTCAATTACACAGTAACATTTTGATTTAAAATGGTTTGTGTTTGCTAAGCCGTTGAAAATAACGCTTTGATTATAATCTAATGTCACTGTAATAAATGGTTTCAGCCTTTCTCTGTCTAGCCCAACTCGACAGATTTATCCATGATTATTAACTTTGATGGCGATTAAAACAATTACCGGGGAAATTTAGAAAATTAAACCTGGCAAAGCCACTGTCAACTTATTCCAAGAGGGAAGCAATGAAAAATTATTTGCACTTCCATCCAAAAAATGGTCACACCACCGACTTTTGTAATGGCAACAACCATCTCAATATGAAAGCAATATCGTGCGGCCATCTGATCGTAAAAAGTAATTGGGTTGCCCGTAAAAAGGGTTCTTATTTTATGGCCAACGAAAAAATACATGATAAACAAACCGGCCTTTTTACGTCATAACAAAGATGAACGCAAATGTTTGCGGTGGCACTGGAAGCGCTTATATTTTTATGACCACTTATGTCGTGGTTGTGAAAAGAATGAAATATGAAAAAGAAAAAAATATTTTTTACAACAATATCCAGATAACCATGTGTTGTCACGTACGAATTTAAAATATTGAATCTGTTTTCGGAATTAAATATCGTTTACTATTTTACGATTTTTCTAGTAGGTATAGATTGCTAGAAGATAATAAACTTTGTTAGCCGAGTATAAAGGAAACTTTTGTTATGAAAAAACATAAATCAACTCCATTGAATTGCCAGGATAATAGTATTTGTAAACTTTCTAAATTGGAATAGATAAAAATAAATTCAATCAATCCACGTAAACTACTTACTTACGTCAAAGAAGAAAGAAAATATGAGCAAACAAAGTAAGTTTTTTTAAATCCAAGATACTGGTAGCTAAAAAGAGACCAATATTTTCCACCTCAATAAATAAAAAAGACAAGATCAATGAGAAATCCAAGAAATATTACAACAAATTTCATTCGCATCTCGACGCGCTCACTGCAACAAAACAGCGCCCATTGAATACTAAAAACTCAGTTGTCAATTTAAAAATTCTCCGACAGTTTCCTATGAAAAACAACAATACAGGAGTCTTGTTCATCGAATACAAAATAGGTAGCCGTCAATCTAAACTCGACTCAATTGTTCCAACATTTTCTTTTAGACATCGAAAAATTCCGAAAGCAACTAGAACGGTAATAAATAATGGTAAAGTGAACAGAAATAACAGAATAAATAAAGCTCTTCTAGTCTGTCCTATTCCGTGAGCGGAATTGTAATATCCTTTTAACAGACTCTTTTGAGGACAATAATTTTTGTATCAATGTGTACGGAGAGCTGGCTACATTGAGGGTCTTGCAATAATGCGTTCACAAACTCTCAAACGAATGTCAGTTTTATCGCAAATAGGGAAATGCGATACTGCTGACCTACTTTTGCTAGTTCATTGTGTTTCCTTTGTTTTTAATAGTACACAGACTGTATTTTTAGCGTTGTTAACTGGCTTTTTGGGTTGCGCTGTGAATAGATTTTATCAGTCTACTGTTCGAGACAAATGCACTTTTTCGGGATGTCAAATTGGCAGTAGGGACATACTCCACCATGCTCTTCAAATGTTTGTTACGTTGGTAGGTTTATATCTTTAAAATCATCATGGAGTATTCCTAGATGCTTATTCAACTCACTGTGGTTTCCTTTACTAAAGCAAGTGATGATGGTAATTGATTTTTATTATGTTTATTTCTTCTTGCTTCTACGAGTGACACCTCTCCTCTATTTCAAACTTTTGACCTGGCATTCCTTTCATTCTTTGGAACACATTTAACGTTATCTAAATCAAAACTATCTACTACATACTTAGAGAAAGATACTCAGCAAGCAACAAACATTTTAAATGTTTAATAATTCGAAGAAACCCTAAACAAAATTGGCACAAAATACATAAGACACTTCCAGTAGGTCCTATTTCGTGACCGGAATAGTAATATCCTTTTAACAGACTCTTTCGAGGACAATAATTTTTACAACACCGTGTGTACACTGGGCATTGCGTCCTTGTAATAATGTTTTTATGGTAGCTTCACCAATGTCGGCTTTATGGCCAGTGGGGAGATGCGAAATTGCAGTACACGTATATGGTTCTAGATCTACAGCGTTCTGGGGAATCATTGGCATTTATATATTAGATTGAGGCTCCTGGGAGCTGTAACTCACTTAGCAAAGATCAACACGAGCGCTGATGTGCTGCCAAATGTATCTTAGTGTAGATAGAGTGCAGTTAATACTGCATTGGGGCAAAGACACTTCGTGAAATATATTCGGAATTTGATTTATGAATGGTGCATAAAGGGACGTGTAAATCAATAATATTTTATTTTATAGATATGTTAAGTTGTTAATAGCAGTGATAGCCTAGGGGTTTGAACATTTTTCTCTCGAACGGGAGATCCTGGGTTCAAACCCCACGGCACGCACCTCTAATTTAAAAAGTCATGTGCGTATTAGATACTAATTATCACTTGCTATGGTGAAGGAAAACATCGTGAGGAAACCTGCACACCTGAGAGTTCTCCATAAAGTTCTCAAAGGTGTGTGAAGTCTGCCAATCCGCACTAGGCCAGCGTGGTGGACTATGGCCTGTACCCCTCACATTGTGACAGGAGACCCGAGCCCAGCAGTGGGACAGTTATGGGTTGTAATGATGATGAATGATGAAGTTGTTAATAAACAACAGAAAAATATGTCATTGCATGTGTCTTTATTGTGTTTACGATACTTTTTTGGTACGATTACTGGTAACACGTAAAATAATGATAATAATAACACATGTAACTTACAAGCTTTTTCTACTAAACTACTTTTATTCATTTCAATGTTGGGTTTTAGTATGCAATGGTATATTTACAGTCTTGAAAATCCTTTTACGACAGTGTCTATATATCAAAGGGCTCTGGAGTTCAGT
>LGAG01000420.1:442526-465395 GCA_001278395.1 Lerema accius | reverse complement strand
GTCATTGCATGTGTCTTTATTGTGTTTACGATACTTTTTTGGTACGATTACTGGTAACACGTAAAATAATGATAATAATAACACATGTAACTTACAAGCTTTTTCTAATAAACTACTTTTATTCATTTCAATGTTGGGTTTTAGTATGCAATGGTATATTTACAGTCTTGAAAATCCTTTTACGACGGTGTCTATATATCAAAGGGCTCTGGAGTTCAGTGGCATTCGTATGTACATATTTCTTATGAATAGCCAATATATTTTGTAGACGAAGACGTAACTGCAAATTAGATTTTCTAGACTATAAGATGGCAGGTCTCGCTGTGCCATTGGGGACATTTGAAGATCGCTATATTTATATTCTACACTTTTTGTTTTACGTGCGACCACTTTCGCTTTGCTTCGAGCCTTGTTGAGACAACTTTATTATTTTAGTCAAGTAGCTAGTAATTAAGTAACTAAAACACTCGCTACTTGCCAAAAATCACTCGCACTTTACCTGAGTACAATTTACATGTTTACACGTTTAGCATCATACAATAAAATGGCATAGAAATGTAACTTTCCCAGCCATTGTAATGCACTTGAAAGCAACTAATGGTTTTGTAAGTTAATATATATTAAGATACACATAAGGGATTATTTTCAACTAAGGAACCTTAACAATATCGTTAGCACACAGCCTACTAATCATAAAATCTATATTACCTACTAACCGGAATCGGAAACGCCGTATTATAGCCCCTTAACAATCAGGCTACATCGAAACCTAATTAGTATAACATCAATATCAAGCAAGTATCATAAATCGTACCAGTTTCAACCCAATTAGTACGTTGTAAAGGAGAAAGTGGCGCCAAAAGCACATAAAATCGAAAATAGAATCTGAATTTAATTATGCTGGACGTTC
Organism: Lerema accius; assembly: GCA_001278395.1. Classification (NCBI taxonomy): domain Eukaryota; kingdom Metazoa; phylum Arthropoda; class Insecta; order Lepidoptera; family Hesperiidae; genus Lerema; species Lerema accius. Next base: position 464,485 of record LGAG01000420.1, on the reverse strand, counting down.
TACGAATATTATTTTTCGAGTTCCGTAGTCTATTCGAAATATTCGTAACTATGGCGGTTGAAAAGACCCGAAAAAATATACATGTAAACGGGAAATAGTAAAATATCAAATCTGAATCAATTATTTACAACGTAATATAATATTACGTTAACTATTCCTTTCTATTTTAAAACCTACAACCAATAATTTGAAGAACACGTCAATTTTATATGACAGTTATTTGTTAAATTACGTTTGTAGTTACGATTGTATAATTTACATGTTAATTATAGAAAATTGTACAGAATATGTAATTATACCTATACCTATACTGAATTATGACCAATAATAAAGTTAAAGGACTAGTAATTGATAAATTTAAGCGATGTTAGAAGCCTATGAACGTAATAATTAAAAGTAGCGACAATTTGGTTGAAAAAATACAACAGTAATCATTTGTTGCAATAATTTTTTAGGCAACAACTTGGCATGTTTCTTGCTTATATGAAGACTATGAAAAGCCTTTATCTAGAATACGTTTCGTTTAGCGAAACTTTTTGTTACTGCGAGATAACAGGTAAAGGGTACACCGAGGCGAAGCGAGGGCGGGTTTACGAGCATAAAACAAATTACACAATACCGTCTGCCTAGTCGTTTAATACCAAAAACTGCGTAGACCAACATCGGGGTAAGAATAGTGTGGTGTAGAAATTTCCTAACACATAAATAATTTATCCGGAACCCTTGCTTACCCGTACTCTGCGCAGAAAACCTTACACCTTTGAAAAAGGGCTTTCAGAGGGCAGCACGAGATGCGAATAAGTAAACAGCCCAAAACAATACCAGTATGTTAGAATACGTGTTGGATGCGCATACTTTACCAATTAGGCTCCGACGACGAACATGGGGGTAATTTTAAATGAGGTTAGACCCTTGTCTTAAAGAAATTAAAGCTATAGAAGCGATATCTTTATGCTAATTTTCAAATTAAAATCTTTTACTATCGACTATAATTATTATGATCCCTACAATATTAAAATCCTATAATATGTCTGGTTACCAACCTGTTTTTTTTGAGATTTGAGGCTTTATAGTTAAAAAAATTAAATTATACATCACTTATAAAATGGAGATGCATAACCAAACCTTACATGAAGAATTTAATTAAGCTATTTGGGTTGTAGAGCGTTAGAAAGAATATACATTAGTGTAATAGTAAGCTGAACCGCGATCAAAAGGATTGTCGGTAACATAAATACCATTATTATTTTACGCTTACATATTTAATCGTTGATAGTATGACTAGTGAAATTGTGCGTTTGAAGCGAAAACGTATAACATCCATGTAAGGTAAATAAATAATAAAGGAGTTTCTTAAAAGTCTTCACATTTACACAGAGAAATATGAATATGAGTATTAGGTTTCTAAGAAGACTCTTATTTATGTTTTAGTGATTGTCTTAAGTGCTATTATATAGCTTGTATATTTCACTGTTCTCGCTTAGTGTTATTATTTTATCCTTTAGCTACATATCCAATGGTAGATATACTTTAATTTTAGATGTAGATGATAGATTCAAACCTACAACGCCAAAATATATCCCCGGATTTTGTTACGAGTGACTTTTTCTAATTGCTCCGTATGGAAGAAAATTTAAAGACGTAATCACGTCAAAGTTAAAATCCACATAAAAACAATCCCATACGGAACATATTATTATCACAGACTACACTATAAATACTGTGTTTATCATCCGTTTATAACAACTCAAATATAGTTTCTGAATGCAAAAAGAAACAAAAGAGAGACGGGACGATCACAATCACAATACGGCACTGACAATGCGACACGCGTATTGTCACGGAATAACATGAAATCGATGTTAATAACTTTGCATTGGTAATGGTTTTCTATTTGAGGCACAGACGAAAAAATAAGTCTGAGACTTCGGAACGAATGAGTGTAGTAGAAAATAACATAACGTACTTATCAAATGATGACATTTCCCGGTACATTGCTCGACAGGCCGTGCTCTGTGACATACGTCAAATCATAAAAAAGAGAAAAAAATTACTTCATTTTTTTGTTCTGAAGAGTTCGTTTATAATTTTTTTTGGTTTGGGATTAGAGGATGCCTGCAATTAGGCGTATTCTTAGTTACACGGAAATTAAATGTGGGATTCTGTAAGGTCATAACCACCACAATTATTACGTGAATACGTCTTTAAATTTGCTACCATACGGGGGCAATTCTAAAAACCTTATACCTACTAACAAAATCGGGGGATACAGTCTAGTGTTGTAGTTTCAAAATCGTGAAAATACGCAGTGAACAGTGAAAAATCGCACGCGTTGGAAGGGGAAGCTCCGCCATTTTGAGGTTAATTTACGACTTAAATACACGAAATAGATAAAAATGTTTTTTATTTAAAAAAAATATCTGTAACATAAAAGTATGGATCTATGCCCATCACCTATACAATTTTTTTAGGAGGATGTCAGGGGCAAACACGTAGGTACGTCATGTTTTTATTTAAAATAAAAATTAAATTTAAAATATTTTATCTGTGTAAGAAAACAGTTTCGTAAAAATGAAAACACGTCTCTTAAGAAAGTTGAAAGCGCCTACCTCGGAAGTATTATGTGAGAAATTTAGCGAAATGTCGCCCTCGTCAGAAATAATGAGGTGGTTTCATCCTCATTTCACATACAAAATGAATTGAGTCAGGATATTTGCGACAATATTCTATTTGGTAATATTTCAAAGCAACGTTTCAGGAAAGAGTATTCTTTTTGACGGACTTGCCATCTATATAAATGTGCCTATTAGGTACGCTAATTACAAATTATGACTTTTAAATTCCTGTGATTTTTTGTTTTCGAATTCTATTTATTTTTGTAGGTGTTCATGATTCCCAGTGGCCATATGTTATTAATTAGTATCAATAAAACCTAATACAGTTGTAATCAAATAAAAAAAATTACTCATAATTCCGAGTAAGTACAGTCAGCATAAAAATTAAATAAGCAGTAGTATGAACGGTAATGTTACTACGAAGCTCTAGAAATAAAATGCGAAATATTCTGTTCACGGTTTACAGCTACGCCGTAGCTCCATTATTTTCGTGACCATATAATTACCTAAGGATATGTCTCTCTAGCCTTCGATTCCCATCTTAGCCACAATAAAATAGTGTAACTGCTGAAGTTAATTTAAATTAGCCATTTTGTATAGTTTCACTATCACCCGTGTTGATATTCTAACCAAAATAAATACTATTATTGCGTCTCCTAAAAATTACTAATAATTCGTCTCGAACTGAAATAAATTATTATTGGAGTGTTTAAAAAACTTATCGCGAGTGTGAAACTTTATTTCATTTCCAACTTTTTTGCTGACCGTACTGTTATATTCCTCTTGATCTCAAACCTCCAAACGATCGTAATTTATACAGAGCAATTATAAACTCATTGTCTGTTATGTACAGTTTAATTAAACCCTAAATTCGGCGTGATTCATTGTTCTACGTAACTTTACAAGCAATGATTTCTTAAGATTTCCATAAATTATGGTCCGTATCGTGTTTCAGACTAATCAAAACGGTATTATACTATAACGTGTAATAGTTGATTTATGATTTGTTTTATAACTCAATCAATACATTTTTTTATTAATTTTCGAAAAGTTATTGCCTAATTAGCTCAGTGGTACAATGTTATCTTGTATTAATTAGTAATCATTGATAGAAAAATAAAAACTTAACGACGGAAAACTGAGGGACACAATCTATCCTATGTCCTATTCCTGGATGCAGTGGAGCTGGATGCGTGAAGGACGCACAAACATCTAAACATCCAAACATCCACACAAACATTCACATTTATAATAAGGTAAGGTGGGGTAAGACTAACACACGGGGCAAGACTAACACTGTCTATTATCTCGACATGCACTTGAAGAAACGACATGTGTGTGTTTTAGTCGAGAACATTTACGTTTGTTCTATCTTACAGACTGGAAGAATTTCATATTTAAGCTATACGTATCGAGATAATAGACAGTGTTAGTCTTGCCCCGTGTGTTAGTCTTACCCCACCTTACCTTATTAGTAAAATTATGATTGTATTCTCAATCAGGAATATTTTTAATATTTTCTTTCTTTAAGCTTTAAGTCATTAGTCTATCTGGTCGAGAGGCCTATATTTAACTCTTTCAATGAAACCGGATGCATAGTCGCTAACAACAACATATTAGAGAACCTCCACGTAGAATGACTCTCAAATTACTAAGGAGGAGTTTGCGTGTGGCAACAGAGGTTTACAATCAACTAGGTAATTAGGAAATAAAAAAGTTTTTAACGCAGTTGGATCAAACATAATATTCGTACTACTGTAATTATTTTTATTTAATAATGTCTTGAAAATTGCGTAATGTCTAACTAGTGACGTTCCTTCAACCTAAAGCGACAATTATAAGTTAAACTTTAGCGAGTAAGGCTAATCATAGTTTGACCTGCCTAACCTGATCGCTATACATGAGCAGCTGTTGAAGCAGTCAGTTCATACAATCCCGCTAGCTGACTGCGCAAAACCATCTATGCTCAGCTTTAATGCGACAACGACACGTCAAAAAGTCGCACAGCTCTGTTAGCGGGCGCACATTCATACGAGAATGCATGTCATGTATGAGAGTTTAGGGTTGTCAAAATATCGGAGCGATAACTGACATTATGACTACCTGCTACATTCTGTCGTATCATTATAGAGCAAATAGTAGTATTAGTATTCTTACCTCTATTAAGACGCTGGCTGCTCTGTAGGCTCTGTCGGCAGTGTTCTGTGCTTGACAAGTGAACGTCTGGTTATTATGCTCGTGTTTCGGCGCCATCTTTATTATTGACCTGTTTACACAAAAAAAAGACTATACAACAAATGAAACATACACAATTATTTTCGTGTAAATTAAAAAATCTTCTTATTTTTTTATATATATAATATTTAATATGAGTTGATGTATGTATGATGTGTGATGTGTGATGTATAACACACAAAGTCAAGTTATAAAATATAACTAGTCACAAACCATTCATTCGAAATTCTATTAAACAGAGTCAATACTATCAATAATCAAGTCAATACTCGTACAGAAATACAAATGAGAAGTTGAAACTTGAAATTCATATTGGAGGGTTTCATTTTAATCGGTGGATTTATGAAAAAAACAACATCATTCGCCGTTACTATCCAGCAACACTTCAATCGAGATCAGGTCAGATATTTCTGACCTAAATACATTATCTGGATCGAAATATCCGATGAGTTAATTAAAATATTGGCGAAGCAATTTTTTACACTTTATTCATAGTTTTTTTTATTATTACGATTATAACTTAATAGCAAACTAATCTCCACGACGTAGCATATTTAAAGTTCTGTGTTTTTATGATATTTTTACACTCTTAATCTCTTAGTACAGTTAAAGTTGAATGTCGAATAACTAAATAAACTTTAACCAAAAGTACACACAAACGCAAACTTACATTCAAATGAGTAATGTAATGTTGGAATCAAATGCAATGTTTGAGAACGTCTTAGCCATCATTAAACATGTAAGCTATTATCCAGGTGTGGCATTTCTAGAGCCGAGTTCGGGTGTAATTTATCCATCAACAAATACAATTAGGTAACAGAATGCAAACACTTGAAGCGACAACCCTAATTACGACCATACTGGATCATGTTGTGACTATTTACCTTTATACGGTAATTGGTAGTTATGTTACTTTTAACTTATGGCCAGTGCTATCAATTAATCTGGTCATCCATACAACAGCCACTATATTATTACGTTCTATTATTTCGTTATGTTGTTAACTACGAATTTTGAACTGTTTAATCTTCTGTAAGTTAATTCTTATAAAGTTATTAATTGCCATGTGCATTGAATTTAATGCAACTTAATTTATCTGCAACAACAAGTACAGTCACCAGCAAATATCAGACAGACTCCTCAAAAGGTGACAATAATATGTGACGCTATAATAAGCAGCAAAAATATCTGACTTTAGAAAGAAAACGATTGAGCTGTTTTACATGCATATTCTAATAAGATCAAAATGCAACTGGTGATGAAGATCAAAAGTGGCAGTGAATATCAAATTAACATTTGACTCGTTGACTCTTTACATGCACAATTTACATCAACATTTGATCCAATTAATAGTTTATATTAATCCTAATATAAACTACTATACTGCGCTGAAAACCAGCAGCATGGCACAGGCTGAGCGTAATCCTTTTTCGCCGTGGGATATATTTTATTTTCTTAATTTTTGCTGTCAACAAAATTTTTTTATTTAATTTTGCTAGTTTTAAGTTATATTTTGAATTGTTTTTGTTTTTGTTTTGTACCACGGCAAAATAAACGTTTCTTTCTTTCTTTCTTTCTAATAGTATTTTGGTTTTGTACTACATTTTTTATTTTGTCTTACCTGGCAGTAAACCTTTGTCCATCTGGTAAAGCTTCCACAGTATTCGTGACGCCTTGTGTTAGAACACCCGCGTTACTGTCCACCCATGTTATCTGAAAATAGCGTTCCTTTTATTGACTGGAAAACAATTGTAAATAAGATATTTATTGCTACGACCATAAAACCGCCGCGTATTTTTAACGCCCTACACAAAAGAGTGATGTATATGTTTAGTCAGTTTTGAATAAGTATTCATCTGATATTTTCAGCAGAACAGGGAAGATAATTATAATTATCCTTTTTTACTGGAGTTTAAAATTAAACTACTATTTAATTATCTTCTTACTCCAAATCCAAAAACGTTTGTAGTTTGTTGTACATAGTCTTTAAAATATTCGGCTGTCATTAGAACTAGTGACGATATATTTATTATGAGGCCTTTCGAAGTCTACAAGATGAGTTGGTGTTTATCAATATTGTAATTCACATGCGGCTATAATACCACTAAATGAATAATTCACCGACAAAAGGCCTTAAATCAAAGTGCGCTCGAAAAGTAATCAATTTATATTTGCACGCTATAAAGTGCACTCACGATTAATTATATCGAAAACGCTTTAAAAGCATAAAATTTTGTTATTATACAGTTTATAAATTCTTTCAATAACAAATTGCATAATAAATTCATTTGTGAAATTATGAAAGCGCTTCAAGCTAAATGATATAGCTTGTGTTTGGTGTGAAAATGATTTTTAATGGAATACAAACGAACTGATAATATTTTTTTATTATTGCCATTATAATACATATTACATCGCCGTAAGATGGAATATTGGATTACAGTTATGCCACAAAATATTCTACCTTACTATTCAACATGGCTTTATTACAGGTCCTCCTATTTCTACTTCTGTATTCTTAAAATTCATTGTATAATGTTAAATTGTACCATACAATTAATTTTTTAATGGGTAGGTATTTTAAAAATATTTTTATAAATTTATATGAAATAAATTGCACAATTTTGGAACTACATACTTCCAACTCGAAATAATAAATGCAGATCCGACTTTACAACGATAAATAATTTCAAAGCTGGCACCATAAACTTTCATACACACAAAATGTATGCAAATTCTTAGCGAGGTATTCGTATAATTTAGTCTTTGGACAATGTTGACGCTACAATATTTCTGGCAAAATCGTTGGTCCCTTAGGGGACCTCCTGTTTCATACTGACATCATTTTCAATTTAACTCCTAATTGTATCTGGGCCCATGGGGAACATACCTATTCACTCCATTTGAATAGATTAAACGAAACATTCCCAGGCTTATCACCAGTACAAATAAATTGGACGTTGACACCAGTTTAAATAAATTGGGGGTTTCAGACTCCAGTTAAAATCTCAAAGGATTTAACGGAGATACGGATTTTGCTGAGGAGATATTCTTAGAAAATACATTTGGGACGAAAAGCTGATATGTTGCACCCTCAGCGATATAATTTGTTTTAATCATGCGACATTACTTGAAATTGTCTTAATGCGTTGGGAATAGCAATACAGCAGTTCTTAAATAGATAAAATCTTTCAGTGCCACCGTCCCTTTATGCCATGGAAATTAAGATTATTAGTGTAGAGATACTAACCAAGGACAAGATTACTACGTCCTGTTAGTAAATACTTTGAGTTGGTCAATAATTGCCTAGTCACCCCTAAGACAGATGGTCTCCTCTCGTATACGTGTACTCTGACGCAACGGGTCGTTTGGTGACTGACTCAAGAAGATGGTGGTCATTACTGATGCGCTCTACATGAATATAATAATACCAGTAACGATATTAATCAGAAACGTAATAATAACATTAGTAATAAAATTACCACAAGTGAAACTAAAGTCATCCTTATGTTTCATTGCCCGAAATCTATCTTCATCTTTAATCTTTTACAGTAAAGCGCTTTGCGGTTAGAAGATTCAGCAAAATAAGATACGACCAAATAGAAAGTATATCGAGAAGGATCTTTTAATTAGAATTGGTAATGGCAAATTTGATTGAAATCTGGTGTATTACTCTTAGAAACAGGCTTTTTAGGAGCCTTTAGGGTATCAATAAAACATTATAATGATACTAATAAATAAAGAGGTAGCCTACGATAGTCACGCCTATAGTTGAGAATTTGCAAAAAAAGATACGGAAAAATGTATTCCTGCCTAAAGGCGAACATAAAATTATAAACAACCTTTATCTGAAGACACAGAAAGAGCTATAAAATTTTTGCTTGCCCGTAAACAGTCTGTTTAGTTATAATTAAGGGTTGTTGAAGTTAAGCATGATACTTAGCAACTTGAGAAGATTTTTGCTGCCTAAATTAGCAAGAGTTCGGATATAAATGGTCTGAACTTCTTTCGCTCGGAAGTTTTTCTGAGATTAATTGTTTCTCATTGTTTGCTCGTTATTAGGATCCTAAAAATTACTCTTTCTTGAATTAATAGTCCGTAAATAGGCCTGAGTGTTTTCTGCTATCTTGGTCATATCATTTGGAACGTCACTAATGCGTGTTTTTTTTCTTCTGTTTCATTTTCCATTCTGTTGTTCATTCACAATTTAAAATCATCTTTTTTATGCTTTACCTTAAAAGCAGTTGTATGCTAATATTTTTTTATGTTAAATCGTATTCTTACTACGTTCTTACAAGGACCATTGCACACTATCGGGACATCTATTTAAATCTATTTAGTTTAATCATTTCCATTGTGAAATATATTATCAGCAAAAGCACCCACTACCCAGTGGCATCCTACCGTAAAAACATTTTACCACCTACCGGTATTGTGTGCCTTTATAAGCATGGCATTTAATGCCTATAGAAAGAGAACATGAATAACCTCACAGTGACAAAAGCCCTCCAAACCTCTATCTCGGCCAAGTCACAAGCTCGCTATTGTGTTCAAGTACAGTCTAATCTCCATTGTTCTAAAGTAATCTTCAACGAACACTTCAATACCGACTCGAGTGTTTCTTAGTCTCGAATCTCTAAATATATTATTACTTTGATACGGCAATTCAATTTTCGAGCATGTGATAGTTTGTTATTGGCTTTTCGTTTTGATTCAGCAAATACTTGGGTAAAGGTTCTAAGTGTGTGAGTAATATTACGTTATCTAAGTGAAACTGATGGGTAATTTTTTTACTGTTGTCTACTACCGTCATAATGTAACAGAAAAAACGACCACCGTGTAGTACAGAAGAAATATAATAAACTTCTAGGATAAGCAATGTTTGTTACATTTGACTCTTAGCTTAATATTTATGTTACCTTAGTTTTTTGTAATTTCCTACACGTCAGATTATTAATTATCTACACAGAAATAAATTTCTGTTCAGGGTATGAATATGTAAGTATTTTAAATGAAAAGAAAACAAAATGAGACACGGAATAAGTCGTAGATAAAAATGAAACCTTTTACTTTGTAATTCGCTCTTCCTTTGACCCAACTTGTAATATAAAACGTAAAAGTACATTTCCGTCCATATAATTAAATTTTATCGATGAAACCTGGAATAGCTGACAAATCGAAGCCCAGTAACCTACTAAACGTTGTAGTAACGCTAAGAGCACTAGCAAAAATCTCATTAAATGCTCGGTCTAGATTTCCAATTCCTGTCTCCATTGGTTACTTCCTCTAGTTCCATTCCAAAATTACGGTTCATTTTAGCATACACCTAAAGTTGCTGTAAAGCAGGTTACATTTTTGCAGATTTTGCGACTAAATTTGGTTTAGCTACTGTATTCAAAATTAAAGCTAAATCGACATCCACATGTTATATGGTAAATTTTCTTTATGTTATCAAATAGTGGTATAAATCACATCGTTGAGTATAAAATACCTTAACTTTTGTTTCGAGGTAAGTAAAATGTTTATGAATTTAATTTAACCTCTTTTCCGGCTGATTGTTCCTCTTGTATGTTTAATGTTACTTGAGTTTGTCTATTTTCACAAAAGATGCGCCAGAAATACTACTTAGTCATTTTTAAACGCAAAATAAAGATGAAATAATTGATATTGTATTATCATTTACTACGCAAAGCAATCACGAATTAACAATAGATAAAAATTAAACATCAGAAGCAAGTATGTAGGCAGCCTAAAATTATATTTTGACGACCACAGCACTTACCTCGGCTGGCGGTTTCCCTCCAACAGAGACGCACTCCAAAACGATCATTTTGTCTTGAGTGGTAGAGTAGAAATTTCCCTCCAGTATTTTAGGTTGCTCGGGCGGAACTAGGACTGTGAGTCGGGCGTAGCGTGACCTAATTGCAGGTTCACCTGTACAAAGAGTTTTAATTTATTTGCGAAGCGAACAATGTACATTTATATTATGGTATAAATAACTTCGCCGCTTAATAGTAGAAGCAGAAACCGCAGTGTTGAAGTTTAGTCAATTTATTTTGGACTAAGACTAATTGTTATGTCTGTATGCTTATGCTACATTGGAGCCAATTCTGCTGTTTACAAAAGATAAACATCTAGATCAAAGTTCAATTGCAAGAATATCATGACTACTTCTGTTCTATCTCTTGTGACTGTTTTGTAGCATCCGTCAGCTTCGAATGATTGTTATCGTTAGATAGCAGTCGTTGCGACAATATTGAAACCACTATTTAGCATAAAACGACAATGGGTCTGCATATAACATCTCCACCAAATTACATCCAAATTACATGGAGTAGTGTGGTTTACAACGGACTTCCTTGATTAGAATAACCCTTTATTCTACATGGAGTCACTGGGTTTATGCTACTTAAGATCCTGTTACGTTATACCTTGTTGGAAGTTTTATGTAAATCTCCAAAATTTACTGCTACGTCTATTTCCGTTATTTTTATTTGAAACTGCACAGTTGATTGCGAACTCGCGTACTTTTGCGGTTAACTAGATTATTGTGTTTAGAATTGGGAACTAGTTGGTCGTTTCCCTTTTAGATTTCAGCGCGGAGTTTTAATGGACTTTTAACGAAGTTAATAATTTATTACTTGTTCGTACAATTTACGAGAATACATTGATAAAGTGTTGTACAAAATAAACTATTCTGTGATTTTATGTAAGTTTAATAAAAAATTATGTTCACAAGATTATTCAGTGTTTTCAAAAGATACTTTTTTTAAGGTACTGCTTGGTCACAATATTATATCAAAAGCAATATTTGACGAAAGACTTGTAAAATCCAACTTAAGAGGCAACGAATTCAAATTATATGTGTGTAAGAAAGAGCCATAGGAGGATAAATCAAAGTATTCATATTCAAGAAGTTAATACTTAACAGCTTAATATACAGTCCACCTACCACTTTACATTACTAACAACGTTTATCATCGTGACAATTTTTACTACCCACTTCACTCTTTCAAGCATCAAGGGATCTCAAAAATAGTCCCCAAGACCAACACTTTGAAACAAAAACTTTTGTCAGTACGTGAAAAGTTTGTGATTTGTTCCCGATACAGTGAAATCCACTTATGGGATAAATTATACTCAATTTTCCTTCTCACATGAAAATCAGTAAATTATAACAGGATTTACGATAAGTGATCATATTTAAGTATTTTTAAACTAGTTACATTAATATGATATCGTCGATCGTAATAGATGACGTAAGGGTCAAACAGCTTTTTGGAAATACGATATTTTTTTTCTTTTTTAAAGTATTTTTACTTTAATCATTTTAACCTAAAATGGTTTTAAAATATCATTTTTTATTTCATATTGGATGTATTTTACTAACTACATCAAGTTTGCCTGCAATCAAAAGAGCGGTAAAAAATGTATGAGGCTAAAATATTTTACGTCAAGTTAGATTTCAATCGACGATTTTACTTTTAGGGGAAGTAACATCGAACTTCTTCCATTAATATTGTGGATAAGGACTTCAGAATCAATTTTAATTGGAACATACAAAACATCGGCAGTGACTTCAAAATAGGTCACATATGCAGCCGAAAAATACGTTTTTAAATTTTCCCTCTACCAATACCATGACAATAAACTGAGCGTATTACAGCGACATCTAAATGAAATATTTGAGGAAATAACTTTTAGGTATGTCCCGAAAATGTACGAACAAATCGTTACTGACCAAACGATGAAATGGCCTAAATTTGACCACAGAAAGGGAGATACAAGGGTTACAAACCAGTAAAGTTTAAACCCTAGAAACGAGTAACAAGCCTAAAGTTTCGTGATACAACAGCCACACTACAAACTCATGCACGGCACATTATTTAATGGTTCAACCCAAAGACAATGAAAGACCTTCAGATAGTTTCCGAGAACAGAGTCCCAACTAAGTTTGCAAGTTAAATAGTGCAAAGTTATACAATTCTGCCGCAAGCTAGTTGTCCATTGTACTGATAAAACATTGCTCCCGTTACATTACTCGTACTTTTATGTAAATCTTTTATCTTGTGTAGTTTTTTAGGCTAATGCGTAAGTAGGATAGCGAACAACAATGTGATATCTAAGAAATTCTGTAAAAGCTTCCAGTATATTTTTATTCTTTTTTTGTTTCTTTTACTTTAATCATACTTCTATTGTAAGAATAAAATTATGTTAAGAAAAGTCTAAGAAAACTTAATCTTGGTATTATTTTCATTACATAGAACTTATGCCTTTAAATAGCAAACGCTTAATGAGCAGTGATAAAATGAAAACTGACGTCAAAAAGTATATGACTGAAAAACCCACTTTCAAACATGTTTTAGTCGTCAATGATAAAAGCCAAATTAAATTAGAAAAAGCCACCCAAAATATTTAAATCCCTGCATTTAGACTGCTTTTATGGCTTAATAGCCTTATTTTTAAAAGCATTTTGGTGTCCTATTTCGAGTCTTAATAATAAAATACGCAGACTTAAATTCTTGTTGTTTATGAAAAAGCTTTTTGGAAAAACGAGTAAGTAAAATAATTTATTCATTTAGAAATGGAGAAAGTACAAGTACGGTTCCTTGATGTAAAGAACTTTTGGATTTAGGTTTTAAAGTGTGCTAAAGGGCTCAAAAACTTTATTAAAAATATTTCAGCTTCGTTAGAAGCAACAATGGTTTGATTACTAAGCTCTATGCGGTCATTAACTATGAGAAACAAGATTTGTTTTTTTCTGCACTCTAATATTTAATATCTCCAAATGTTTTATTAATTGCTCAGGTAACCATTTAGTTCTTTTGTCATTGATTTGCAAACTATCTCTAGTTTTCAAGTTTTCACTTCATTAACAATAAAATACGTAAACAAAATCTAAAAGGTAAATACGAAAACAACAAGAGTTTAGCAAAGGGTAAAGACTATGAAGACCTATGTAAATTAATTTCGTAGGCATTTCGCTGCCATCTGAATAGAAGATCCTCTTGATATGAAAAGGATCGAAATTGTTGACTCTAAAGGGCTTATTATAAATTCTCATAAGCTTCATATGCTAATTCTTGACAATACAATTGTATTGAATTATTAGCAGTAGTTATTTAGGATAAGAGACCCGTGTCCTTTGGGTTGACTAGTAGTAGGTACTCAAGTCATCGTTAAGAAAGTTTCTTAAGCAATAGGTAGTATTTTTTTGAATGGCTATAAAGTTATGATGCCCATCAACAACATTAAGATTTTTTTTACTGGAAATAAGAAGATTTTAATTTCTTCATGGCCTTTAAATATACACAAATTATTGTAATCAATTAGAGTTTAATATGAAATCTGATAAATTCAAAGAGCTTAGCGATAAAAAGTCACAAAATTTAACATTATTTACTAAATAACATCTAAAAGGATAACCAGAGGCTTTTCGTAATACCAACCGTATATTCGATAAAGTAATAACCAAACGAATTATACAAACCTACCCTTCTTCAAAGCTTTGAATGCTATCTGAACACAGATGATAAAATTGGAAACAGTTTAAATGAATTACCTGAACTTGAAATCAAACGCAAGGTATCAAATATACAATGTAAATGAATGGAATAAAGGTTAAAAGGAAAATGGGGCAGACAATTTTAAAAACAAATTACGTAACGGTAAACAATACTTTCATTTGTAATGGAGAGTAAATTATTTTTTGTACTCGTAAATAAATACTTCAATTAAATTATTAGAAGCAAACCAATTTCGTCAGTCCAGTTTAAGAACAAAGATTGGGTATAGCTATGTCATGGACACGGCTCTATGTTGTACGTGAATATGTTTATATTTCATGTTAGGTACTTTTTTAAATACAATATTTTAATTTATGTATTTATGTCGCAAAATAACCTCGAAATGGCGGCGCTTCCCCCGCCACCGCATACGATTTTTCACTATTCTCGCTTATTATAATTAATGCTTTAATCCTTTAGCTACCCATTGGTACAATTTAATTTCTGATGAAGACGATAGATTCGAAACTACAACTCCAAACTGTTTTGTTATTATTAGATTTTTGAGATTGCCCCCATATGGTAGCAAATTTAAAGACGGTATCATACAACAATAAATGTATGTTGGTATTCATGTCAAAAACGTTACTAAGGAACTTGTAGGGCGGTACTCTTAGTAGTCAAGGGAAAATTTATGAGCTAACGTATCATGTTATCTGATAAAGCGATACGTTCACTGATAAATTGAGGCCTATACTTAGATAACGGAGAAAGTATGTTAATGGAAAAACTTGAAAATCAGACAATTCAGAGTTTAAAAATAACTTTTAGTCAAATATTTTAATAATAAGAAACATTGTAAATTTTGTTTCGAATATAATGAGGCGCAGATTTGTTTTTGCTTGTAGTTCCATAGATATTTTGTATCTTAACTAAAAGAGCATTGATGATGATCAGATGAAACATCAACAAACAACAACAACAAAAACGTCAAGAACTACAAGACGTCTAAATATTCATTGCCAGTTCTATAAAGTTAATTTTTATTCCCTAGAATTATCCGAAACTGGCATAGGAGCGGCAGACGTGACTAAATAAATTAAAATGATAATAATTTAGCAGTTTGTCAACTTACCTCTTGATCCAGAGCTAACTTGGCACTGATACTTGGCGTCGTCATCTAATGTCACGTCTCGGATGTCCAAGGAATAGTCACCTGTAGAGAAATTATATGGTTAAGACGTAATAAACAAGACAAGGAATCGAGAGCGGTGCAGCGTATTTATTTTGTAATAGTAGCAGGCGTTAGACCTTGTTCTGCAAGACATCTTATCGCTTATAGTTTGCTTAGATATCTTTTAACTTCAATTTTTGTATACCTTTAATAAATTCTCATCACTTCGGTCAACTGTTTCTATGACAGCGTATCAAAATTTAAAGGTCGAAAACACTTTTTGAATATTGAAAACACTCTTAAGCCACCAAAACAAAAGACTATAATAAACTTTATAACTAAGAAACTAATTGGTAGTCAATTTTAGTCAAGCTTACTCAATTAAACTTTAATTTATCATATCAGTAAAGCAAACTTTGCAAAGGACGATAAAGATAATTATAATACTGTGTAAGTAGAAATAACTGTAACTCTCATCGAAACTTCTAGTCAAGCAGAGTTTGAGTTCTGCAAAGTTATCACAGTTCAGGCTGCAAAGCACAGTTTAATATCATAAGTGTTTGCATACTGGTCGTAGACTATAACATTCAATATTAATATGAGAAATCTGCGAAACTTAATTTGAGGACTTTGCTATCTACTTATGAGTATTTATATAATAACCAACTACAGTCAAGAGATGTTAGTTCTGCTTTCATAGCAAGCATTAAGTTGTTTATGAATATAATATGCGCCTTGCATTTGGTCTATTAGAAATGTGGAAGTTTCTAATTAGTTTATCAAGCTTTTAAGGTGCCTCATTATTCACAACATTAATAGAATCAGTTATTATTATTATATTACTGTTTAACTTATCTGGAGATTATTTAGAATTATATTGTTGAAAACAATCACTAGCAATGCTTTGGTTAATCTTACCTTCTTCATCACTTCCAATCATCTTGTACCGATCGTAGCCGCTCAAGTCTCTATGAAGACCAAGGCCAAAGTCATCTTTCGTCCACTGCAGTTGCCCAGCTTTGTTCTCTACCCGACAAGGCAGGGTCACTCTTGACCCCACCACAGCAGTCTGTGGAGTAACCATATTTATACAAACTTGTTACCAATTTTCATAAATGGTAAGAAAGAAATTGGAGAAGACGGGTTGTCTACTGACTAATCTGGATTTGTGTAGTAAACATTTTGTGATAAGAACTGATTTTATAGCTTCAGGTTTTTAAATACTGAAAAGGCCAAAGTACCTACACTTTTTTTTATTGTATCCAAATATTCTTAACTTTGAATTCAGAATTTATTTCCCAAGTCGGTATTGCAAACTAGTGAGTGACAAATGCAGATATACTATAATATTTTGGATTCAAAGTGTGCTGTTGACGTTTGCTGTTTGATGAATCGCACCTTTTAAATCAATTCGTAGCATTGTATTCAAACTACATTTAGTTTCTAAAGTATTTTTTGCACAACGATTTTAAAATTCAAAAAGAATTTTGAAATAAAAGACGACAAAAAAATTAACTATTCCGATAAACTTATAAAAACTGAAAACTAAGAACATTTCTCTCAAAACTGAAAATATTTATCTTGAATGATCTCAATTCTTAAGGAATACAATAAGAAGATACAAAAGCCGTCAAGCCGCGAGTAGATTGCTATTTCAGCTTCGGATTAAATATTTCTCTTATAAGAAGTTATGAGCGAGCTGTCTGATCCTGCGCTGTTAGGAATGACATTATGAGATTGGATGAGACTAAATTAGGACTTTAAATCTTCATTATTAGAGATAATTTTCTTGATAAGGATAGATAGAAAAAATCCATACGAGGAGTTATTACCATAATATTTTGAATGTAAGTAATTCTGTCTTTGGGTTCTAGCCTATCTTAAAAAAAATTATGCAATTGGAGACAGCTCATATTATATTCGAATTACACTAGACATAAGGTAAATCCCGGTTGAGTAAAATCGAACTTTAGTCTTACCTTAAGATGTCAGCTAGAACGCAATAATTAAGAATCCAAAAGTGTTCAACCTAACAACCCAAAAGTGTTCTTAACTACTACAAAATAGAGTATCATGTTAAACTTTTTCTTTACCTGATCTTGAGGTTCCATTGCAAACTTCTGCTCCGCATAACCGCCACTCACACCGAAAACACAACACAACACCACCGAACACTGCCAAGTCCGTAACAATAGGAATAACGGTCTGACACATCTACTACTTATTTTTAATCTACATCTGTAACTCAACATTTTGGTCTAGTTCCTTACACCCATCAGTATTTCCGGTATCTATTTCGGTCATTCACATTTTACCGGAAGTCTAACTTCCCTTATTTGTTAACGATGCCCTAAGTTCTATTTTCGAACGCGCGGGCGATCTTTGCGCCATGTTTGAATTTTGAATCTATTTTTAACGGTCTTAAACGGATGATAAATTGTTTTTCTTTGATTTATCGGGATACGAGCGCTTGTGATGACGTATTGAAGATCTGAAACAAAAAAGTTTAAGTTAGAGAATTTAAATAGACTTCAGGAAGTTGGTGTTATCCAATAGTACTGATAGATGTATGGATGGATGGATGACTTTAACATTGCAACGATGTCTCCTCTCGTAAGTTAACGAGGCTATTATATCGGATTCATCCTCTTGGATATCATACTTTGTCGTCTAATTTAATTTCCCACATTATTTAGTTATTAAGCCTTTAAGACATTTTCAGGGCATTTCTAAGTCAACAATAACTTTAGTTCTTATTGAAATCATATTTTCATACCTATCGATTATTAGTACAAAATTTCATATTAAATCGTAAACAACATCATAACGATCTCATAATTCTACTATAAGAATATTTTTATCATCGCTCGTAAATGTTACAAACAGATTTGTGTAAAAATATACCATAAATCATAATCCCATACGAACGGACTAAGCTGGATTATCAAAATAATCTCAACTTTATACCTTAAGTATATTTTTATAACGTCATAACAATCTCATTCGATTTTACGTCACGGTAACAAAATAACTCCTTACGTAGTGGTTCGTTAATTATCGTGTTATAAGATTTTCTGGCTTAATTAATTGAATAAAGCATAGAGCTAGCGTAGTTTGTGGTTTGTAAGCGATAATTAAAGTGAAGCGAACGTTATAACAAAGGAACTAATTAGATATTTCCTATAGTTGTCACAATTTAATAGGCCCATTTTGGCATAATATGTCATTAATGTGACAATAGATTTGTACACAAAAATCGACACACTTAAAGAAACCTATTCTTACAATGCTAATGATTGAGAATAACTTTATTTATTACAATATAATTATGTATAGTATATGCACATTAGGTATTATTAGGTACTAATTTATGATAATGCTTAAATTAAATAATATGAGTCGATTAAAATGGAATTTCATAAAAAAAATGTTTCTCTACAGATTCCCAACAAATCATTAGAAAATAATGTTGGCCCTACTCTGTTAATTTCACCTCGGAATTTCTAGTTTTTAGAGCGACTCATGTTAATTTAGTCATTGTATTAGCTATAAACCTAACCATTTGATAGCTTTTATAAACTATTTCTTATCTCTTGCCCTAGCTAATTAATTCGTCTCGTTGCTGGGATAAGTATACATAATTATTTAACTATTTTTATTTTACAAAATTTTAGTACGATACGACTACCTGTTTAAAGTTTCTTCATACCACTGTAGAAGCCCAGGCTTTTGATAAATTTACGCGTATATTTACTTTGAATAGGTGGATGATATTATTTATATTCTAATAGTAATTAGTAGTTGTCAGAAATTAGATACAAGAAATAAACATAACAAGTTCAATAATTTATACATATAATAACTTAATACTATCATGTCTAGTACAAGAAGCATTTGATAGTAAGCCAGTAATTATAAGCTAAATAATACGTGGTCCTTTGTAAATGAAACAGAGTTTGGTACTATAAGAAATGGCAAGGAAAATATTTGAAAACATTTTTTCATTGCTATAACAGAGAACAAGTAGTTACGTAATAAAATATGTTGGCAGAGTTTTTTTTTATAACAACCGAAGAGTTTACAATCAAGCTACAAGATGGTATGTGGGCATCGTGTTCCAGAGATATTAGTAATACTAAAGGCGCATATGCGGCAACGGCCTAGAAGTAAATAGAAAGTACTAGAAGTAAATAGAAAGTACTAGAAGTAAATAGAAAGAATGAAAGTTTTGCCAAATGTGCGATAATTTGTCGTGTTACAATCACGTTACAGTCGCACAAGTATTACTCTAGCAGATAATCCTTAGGAACAACCCTTACAATGTTCAAGTGATATTTATGGTCTTGTTAACAAAAAAATCACCTACATATTAGGTTTATACGATAATTGGTGATCAATCAATTACTAATGAAATCTTCAAAAGGAATCTTTCAGTCCTAAAATACTTTTATATTTGCATTAGTATAACAAAAGATAACAGAGGCCCAACCAAGATAAATCTGTAATAATAATTGTTCCTTTCTGTTTAGACCTTAATGCTTTCTTTAGCCGTATTTTTTATATTTAGTTTACACATTGTTACCGATTTTTTAGATTACCAATAAAATATGGTTAGTTAGAAAATTTTTAAAGTTATGGAAAGGTAATTTGTTATTGAAAAGTGTGTTCAGAATATAAAGTACAAAATATTGATGTGAAAATCTCTTGTAAAGCTTATTAATTTTCATAGTATAAATAGATAATTCTGTGAAACATCTGTTCTATGGTAATAATTATGTTAAGATGGCTATTCTCGTTAAGCTGATCTCAGCTTAGTCTACGGCTAATAGGATTATGGAGATTAGGTAAACAGTTTGTTGATAATAGCTTCGTAGCAAGTCGGGGTGCAGTCGGTAGGTTTAGGATTTTGCTAAATTGAGTCATGAGCATTTTGAATTTTCACATTTCTCGACTTGGGTTTTTCGTTAGGATGGAATCTTTAACCAAAGAATAAGATTTTTTAACAACTTCTTAAGAAATAATTTACTGTTCCTGTGTTCGTAATTAATAAGATAGTATAATGTATATTTTATTTTATTTGAAGTGTTATTCCGATCGGGTCTAGTAACAACTTTGTTTTATTAGTCAATAAATTGCCAGAATTTATATTAATTTGGGTAATTGATAATTGGGGGATGGTAATTGATTATTACGAACAATATGTTTATCAAGTAAAGATCTACCTTCAAAATGTGATCTACAAACATTAACTCTTTTATTTGGACCTACGAGTAAGAAAAGGAACCTATACACAGATAGGTTTACACAGCCATTATCAAATGCACTATTTGCTAAGTCCATTAAATAAACCACAAGCCTTCCTCAAGCAAAACACTCCCGGTGAACCCAGCCACATCAAGGGTTGTTTTGTTTCTAATTTATAACACGTACACCAAATAAATACTGGAAACATAAGGCCTTAATTCACAAAGACCAACATTTTCGTGACCAACTCGCATGCGAGCTTGGACATATTATGCTTATGTTGTTTGACCACGAAAGAATAAGTGAAAGCGATACTCTTAATAATATCAGAATCATTTGATAAAACAGTAGATACTCAACCACGAACTCGTATTAAACATTGATTTATGAGTTCAATTTTATTTATTGGTTTTCTATGAACAATTTTCGGAAATGCAATATCTTAATATTCATTACTGATATTTCCGTTATACATTTTGAATTACAAGCGAATAAGCTTATGATAATAAATATCTTTGTATCGGTACATTATCATTTAATATATTTTGTTTTATAATATTTTATAATAATATAAAAAATAGTTATTTATAATCGTTTTAGGAGTAAAAATAATTATAAAATGATTATGAATCTTAGTTTCGGTCGACTGGTCACACAGTGACTTTAACCTGCTGTATGCTTGCGTGTTATGTTCCAGATATGGGACACGTATGTTTGTGGGTTATAATCAAATCTATAGTAACATGAATTTAACTCGAAGCTATGGCATCGAGCTACGGAAGATGTGTTTGAAGATTAGCTCAAAACTTGGCATAGTTTAATATGATGGCTGTTTAATATGCTCGAATAAACTTTGAATAAATGAAGTTGGGTGTAATAACCTACTGGGTGGGTCAAAAGGTAATATCGTAACTTATTTTTAGTTTAACCATACTTTAGTTTTGAATTAAGTACCTAGTAATTAGATTTCTCTATACAGTGACATGGAATTTCGTTCTGCATCAGTTTTCTGTAAACTTATCAAGGACATTTTTGTAAAGGAATACTAACCTATAGCAAGAAACTTTTTATAAATGGTTTAAGTGTCTTAAAAGTATTTTATTACATTTAATATTCGGAAAAATGATGCATAATATTAAAAGCTATTTTAGGTAGAGCCAGATTTCAACGAAAGTACGTGTTAAG
>LGAG01000420.1:414984-430576 GCA_001278395.1 Lerema accius | reverse complement strand
TTTTAATACTGACGATCACACAGCCATAGATTTTTCTTTGAATTGTGTTGTCTTTAGTTTGTCATAGATGGCGCTAAGAGTAGGGCCTTTTCTTTTTATGTATTATTAATTTACAAATACTGTTCCTACAGAATCTTATTCATAATAAGTTATGTTCTAATATCGTTCACAGGGTGGGTTTTAAAATGTTATTTGAGTTTTGGATACATGCTTTTAGTATTGTAAGTAAATTCAAAGATCATCAAAGATTTTTAAAACTATGTAAATTAAGTTGTAAAATATTAATAACTTCACGTATACTATCTATAGAATAGTAATAGCAAAACCCTCCACAATGTCCATCTATAACTACTATGAGTAGAATTTATAATGCTCAAAAAAAGAATCTAATTTCAAAACTCACATATAAAAGATGTTATCAACATCAAATTTCCGCTACTCATTGAGATACGCATAGGTTTAAACGGAGCCTTAAATTAATATCAGGTTACACGGAAGCTGTCCATTTCGGCCCCAAAATGTAATTGAAATAAGATTTAATTTCGGAGATAATTTTGAGTAATAAGCCCTAATATAAGATTTATCAAAATTTATCTTTCCATGACACGGATTTAAGTACGTTGTTCATAAATTTACGGACTCAGAGTTGATGATTCTTTATTTTTATGTCATATTATGTCATAGGGCGATCATAAGCAGAAAATAAATAACATTACAGGCTTATAGCCTTACACTGGGATTCCTTGAGTCGCGGATGCCGTGGACAAACAGACAAAGAAGTAATCATGTTATGAGTTAGTTAAAAAATTATTTTACCAAAAATTACAATAAAGTACATCTGACAATAAAGATGAATTATCTACTTTACACATTAAAATCCGTTAGGCTCTTCAGGCTGTGTAGATGGATAGCGTGCCAAAAAAATAACATACATTATATACGCTCAAAAAACAACCCTTCTTGCAGTCAGATAAAAATAACATTCACCGGTGAATACCCAGCCCTAATTATACTACCTACTATAATTCTCATAAAATAACAATCTCGATAGTACGAAGGAATAAAAACATTTTTAAGCTAGCACACACGGTCACAACAAAATAAACGAGAAAACCTCAAACGACAGGTGCAACGGATACTGAACCGGCTTCATCTCAACGGATACAAAATGGCCGACCTGAGAGATGTTTTAACGATACGAGTAACTAGTTAAAATTCTACCCACGTTACGTTTAAATGCAAATATGGAATTAGAAATATATGGTCAATTAATTTAAAAAAAAACATACTCCCTAACACTGGAATTATGTTACCATTATTTGAGACGTTGGCTAATGTAATTTTATTTATATATAACAGATTTAAGTAGATATACCTAAATATATCCGAAAGCTCTCACGGACATTTGAAACGAATCACCCTGTAGGTACTTTTGCATTTAAATACCTGAAATAAGATACTGTAATTATACATATAAATCTGAAAGTAATAAATAAAGGTCAGCAAAAATACAGGTTGAGTCAATTCTAAGGTACCATTTCACGCAAAATAAATTAAAAATGATGTACCATTTTTTACCAATAAATGAGCCTTTATGTACTTTAATAACCTTAATTTATTTAATTTGGTCACGGCAAACATTTCTTTAATATTAACCATTAATATTAAGGCTGTCCGTCTATAGTAATATCCTAAAAGCGTCGTAGTAATCGTGTGGCGTAGTGATGCAACCGTTCTACGTACCTTCATTACTTAGGTAAGCAATTAAGTTAAGTAGTAAACAGAGACAAATTATTACCAGTTGTCTTACTACTGGGTTTAAAGCGATAGTACGATATTAGTTCGGTTTTGCGGTCGAAACTCGACCATAATCTCAGTGTGTCAAACGATTGACTATAGTGAACACGCGTGTATCATGTAAATCTTTTAAGAATATTGAGGTAGGCAGCTTTCTATAACGTAACGCATTTTTGAAGATATTTAGGGTTAAAACTTATAAAGCCTAATGCAACGTAAATTTTTCGTAAAATGTTATATTTCCAAAAGTTTGATCTTGCACAGTAAAACTGTTACCTTAGACACCAGTAAAACAGATGTCCCTTTATAAGCCATAGAGAGTTTATTAGATTTTCAGCTTGTCGACTTGTTTAATTGTATCATAATTTATGCTGAAAAAGGGCCAGTAAAAGTAGGTAAAATTTACAAAGTTACGAAATTAATAGCAATTAGTTAAACAACTAAAATCTTGCTTAGTAGAAAAACTATATAGCCAACGTCACTTTCACTATGGAATCGAATTAAATAATATTATAATACACCATTATACTAAAATCCGTCAAGCCATTTAAGCTATAGAGCGTGCCAAAGAAATGGATATAAATACATACACCATACGTACATAAATTCTTAAATTATTACACACACATATTTTTTTTTCATACTTGTACTTGTATACGTAGGTACACTGTAACTAGGACCAATTCCAGGAAAGCAGAACGAATGGATACCCACTTACGAGGTTCTATTTAAATGAGCAATAGCAAAAACGCTCAAAAACATCTAAGTAACAATGATATTGTTACTTAATATACTTCTTTGTATCAAAAATACAGCAAAACAAACACAAACGTGCGGTACAAATCGCTTGTTTACACAATCGGAATACTTTAAGAGCAGGTTTCCAATTACAATACATTCTATAAAAAGTGAAGATGCGCTAGCTTGTTGATGCGTTTATTTGAATTGAATAACATGGACTCAGACCAAAAAATGTATAGACTCCGCCTTCGAAACAAGAAAGCGTTGACGAAAAAAACATCGTACCTAAATTAAAAAATGATAACGTTTCCCGGTACCTCGGCAGACCGTGCTCTGTAACGTATGTAAAATCGTACAAAGAGACAAAAATTTACCTCACTTTTTTGTACCGAATACTGTGTCTATATAGTTTTTGGTCTGAAAACAAGGAAAAAGTAACAGTTAGAAGAACATGATGAGCCGAAACTTATTCAGAATTGCCGTAACGTGAAGTAAAAAACTTGTGTCTGTAATATTTGTTTTCAATGGGCAGAGACTACAATAATTTTTACCTGTACATTGGTTTTTCACTAACTACAGGTTCAGAGAAATCATGTAAATGTTATTCATACAAGTAACTGGTAGTAATTGATAACAAAAGAACTGACTTTTCAAAACAGGGGGCGTTATTATGTATGAGAAATTATTAACCTGAAAATATAGACTTATTTACTCTCACAGTATAGACAAATCCAATGATACATCTTATATTGTAATCTGTTAAACCATTTTGTCAGTAGATCATGCGAAAAAAATTAACATTCATAGATACATAAGCTAGAAAAACATTATACTGCTTCCGGTGCAGTGGGGTAAAAATAAATTTTATCGAGTTACTTGACCGACTTACTTTATCATAATTGATGTCATTCACCCTTAAACTGTCACTTGGATCATTATTTTGACAGATAATTCATGTGTATACAGGGCGGTCTAATTATGTCAAAGGTCATTTGTCATTGCGATGGTTTTTACATAAAGACATATTTTTGTACCACTAAACATTTTTGTACCGACATGTAAAATTAACGATACTAAAATAATTATGTATGTAAAGTGGGTAACCGTATTTCAGTTAATATTCAAATTGAAAATTATTTATTTTCTTCTAAGAATTATCAGTTCACCTAAACTTAACAACATAAAATAAACAAATAAAAATAATAAATTTACACGGTAACAATAAAATTAAATAATAATCCGTAACATATTATTATCCGTTAGAATAGGTATCATGTCTCTTTTTTTATATTAACTTACTCGTACCAAAAAACGATTTGTTTTCTTTAGTATGAATAACAACTCAAGGTTCATTGACACTAACTAAGTCTCCTTCATAAACACCAAGTAAAATGAACCTACAGACACAACCTTCATTTTCATTCCAGGATCGCAGTTAAAAGTAAAAAAAAACATTTGCAGAAAAAACGGACATTCGAAACCTGTTACTTGTAAGTACATTACGCGTGGCATCGCTTTAAAAACATAAAAACGTATCCACCATTTCGTTCAAAACAAATTGAACCTTACTGCATTGTAATAACCTCCAAAGGAAAACAATTTCTGAACTCCCATACCAATGGTATCCAAACGACCTATCCACCTTAAGAGATGCAAAGTGAAATAAAACGTACTCCTCGGTATTGGAGTTCAATTTTGAATGGATTTTTAAAAGAAAATTACCACCCGCTGTTTAGCGACATCCCATCAAGCTTCCAACTCGAGTGCGTTAAACTTGACGTGACCGACGTTGAAATGAAAGGAAAATACGTTGAAGTGGTAGATAGAGGAAATTGAAAAACTGCCAACGTAACAGAAAAAATGAATTCAAGAATGAGAAGTAAATACGCAGGAAAAGAAATTCCATGCAAGATGAAAGAGACAGAATTAATATGAATAAAAGATTTTGCTATGGAAGTTTTAATAGAATCTTTTAATAGTAATAAGTAATTTAATATTGTAAGAAAATATACGAGTAAGTCTATTAATCGAAAAGTATTATGTTAATATATAACCTATAGGTAAAAGTATGTTCGATAATGTTGACGTATTGTAACAGGGTCTTAAAAAGCTTTACTAAAACATGGTAGTAAGCAAACAAGATCACGAAAAATCCGACAAATCCAATATATAATTCAACAGCTTACAAAACTTTAATACTCTTAAAGTATTTGCAATTATAATCGCGATATATTATATTAAATCCGCATAATCATATGCATGAACATCCGGCGAAAGATTTGCGTTCGAGAACAAAATAAAAAGGAATTGATACAAAAAATCGATATTGGAATCGGGTTATCGGATGAATCGATAAAAAAATACAATCCGGTTGCTGGCCAGCGATTCCGAATTACTCAGGGTTCCGTAATCAATATCTTTGTAAAATTTATTATATTTACTCGTACCTATATTAATTAATAATTTCGACACTTTAATGTAGGTACTTACAGGGACATATCAAAGTGGTACCTTTAGTGTAAGTAACAAACTGAATGTTATATGCATACTTGTACATAAGCTTTGTGCACTTCTTACTAATCATACTATAGCTAGCAGTTAAAAAAAAATTGAAGACGATTAAACACTTTATACTAAAATATCTGTTCAGGACGATCTTAAAGAAAAGCCTTTAACTAATGATAAACGAGATTTGAACCACAACTCTCTATTTGGGATTTCAAAGTTTAAAAGTACGCAATGGAATTTTTCCTGCATTGAGATTCAAAACTGCACCAAAATGTAAGCCAGTACAATACCCAATCCAGTATTGGTAAAAATACCAAAACCGTTAGTTATTACATTAAATAAACCTGTTCCAAATTTAAATTCAGCTCAAGTCACACATACAACGATCGAACAAGTCCTGTGAGAAGTCTTGAGAGGAAGTAATAAAAAAACAAACGCAAAAACAGTTACTTTATGGCGGTCTTTAGTGATCTGTTTTGGATAAAAATACGCTGAGCGAACTTTAGCAGCGTCATTGTAATTTTAACTTTATATTGTAACACTTAAGGTGTTTTTATTAGTTCAAGTTTATATGTAAATTAAACGACAATCATTTAGGAACGGAATTATCTATATTTTTTTGCATTATAGAGCAATTAAGTCCAATTTAATCAGAACATATTGAATACGTTATCGTAGATACTATATTATGTAATAAAATTTAGGGTAAATGCCGCCAATGTGTAACATAACATGCAACTATATTCATACACATATTTTCATAGTACAATAGTACCATAATAAAAAATATTACGTATCTAATCATGAATGTGGTACAATTTTTTTGTAGTCTGAATTAAAGTCACATAATCTACCCGTACTGTATTTTATACGGCTGTAAACTCAAATACAGCGAAAGATATAAATTCTAATAGAAAATTCTACTTTTATTATGTTATTTATATTTATATGAACGTTAAAATAAAGCATCATTTGTATGCGAGCAGACATCTCGGTACAGTCGGCTACGATAAAAGATGTCAATCTATCATTTTTATGCGTTTATTCCGAATGTAAGACATGATGTAAGTGTTACGGTTTTCGAGTGGCATTTATTATAACGACAGGGTAACTACCACCGTAGTAAAGTAAATATCTAAAGGAAAATTAGCAGCTAATAGTAAATGAATTAATAGTAAATAGGGCTGCTGAATAACTGTTTCTTTAGTGTTAAATTAAAAGTATACAAACATGAAAAGTTGCATCTAAATTGGTCCAGTGGTTCTTAGGCTGTGACCAGACAGAAAGACATACAGTAAATCCAAAAAAAATATTTTTTGTTTCTATAACGATAAAAACTTACATGCGTTAGGCCTTCCCAAAGTTATCCAATGTTAAACCTAGTTACAGTTATATTAGTGCAGATGTTACTAATAATGTTCTGTGATAGTCATGGTTAGTAAGATTTTTATTGGCACTTATTTATTTAATCACATTTTTTTTTAATTTAATGAAAGAACTATTTTTTTAAGATAAAAACCTAATTTCAAAATTCAACAAATCACCAACTAAAATTGTAGATCTTCAAACCGCCTTTACCTTAAGGCCACTTAAGTTGGAATAGGGCCATAAAAAGGTCACTTACCCTATTCTGTCCTTTATGACACTATATTACAGCGGTTGTAGATAAAATTGATTTTTGGACCGCAAAAAAGCGTGTAAGCGTCGTAAATTATGTTTTATATTTTTTCCCCACACGCGAGTGACCAAAATGGGAGGTAAATCCATAAATCTTTTATACTGCCAATAAATGTCAATTTTTTCCTTGAAACTATCAGTTGCGATAAAGCGTAAAATACATGTTTTTGCGTCCGTTCGTCAATACGTTGTGAATATTGTAAAAAGAAATATTTTTTGAAGGAATCACAGAAAACATAAAAAAGACAACCCTATTTCATGTTGAAAAAGGGAGTTTAGTAATTATTAGTTTTTTTAGTACTCGAAGTTGGTCAAAAGATGCATTGCTACTCCTGAGAATAGATGGTCGCCTCCAGATAAGCCACGACTACAATGCATAGAAGTGGTCCATGTTGCCCATAGACATCAGGAATCGATTATTTTTAGTTTTCAACCATAAAGTTCACAAACTATTATACTGTTTTTCAACGTGTAAACTAAAAACTTTTTTTATATCTTTGGTGTAAACATACACATGGTAATAAGTCGTTATATGACAACAATTTACGACAAACTATAGTTGCCTCACATTCATAAATATCACACAAAATCAATACGACCGATTTAAATTATTGCATCATTGAGAAAAGCTGTTCAAATGTGTAAAGATTACAGCAATAAAGAACATGAACCCACACATTTTCTCATCTTGTGATTTCACGTTGAAACTTGACAGATTGGGCACACGATTACAGTTGAAAAAAACCCGAAAAATTTATTAATTGACGTGTTATGTAATTATTATGGAATTAAGAGTAAAATAACGTTATTACACAACTACGCAAAGGTAATGTATTTATATGCACATACGATTGAACACACACACGTTATGGTTCATCTTTTGAGCTTCCCTACAGCCTGATCGGCTTGACAGATTTCCACATCATGAGGCATCATTATAGAGTTGTTTCAAGAGTTACTTTGTCGGTTAAAATCAAAAATGTCGTTTAATGCCCGGCATAATCGATCAGAATTCGAATCAGGAATCAGATTCTGACTTCTTAAAGCATTGCGTGGACGTCCCAAATTTTTCAGATTCTGATTTTACACTGACAGTAGGGGAGAGCGGGGTAGAAAGAGCCAGGGATAAATTGTGTCGACGCAAACATTTCCATAATAGAAAAAGACTTACCCCTGGCTCTTTCAACCCCAGTCTCCCTATTATATTAATAGCCCGCTCTCCCCTCTATCAATTCAATATCTGAAATATTCCAGACATTTGCGCCCGCCCTAAATAATTCAAATTCATTATTTTTCACGAATCAAAAACCTTGAGTAAACATTAACCTTATTTATTCTGTTAAGACTATTCAAAAGAACGCTAAAATTCCATTATACTTGTATAAAGGATTTTGTTTGAAAGGAAATAGGTTTTGTCACAGAGCAATAGGTATATCAGAATTGGCAATTAGAATTTTAAAAAAGTGTAATTTTTTTTAAGTAGATTTGTTTTACACGGAAATCGAACTAAAATCGTTCATAAGGTATAATAATAATAATAATAATTTTATAAATTGTAATCTACTCGTAGTCGGTTTAGCAAGGTCCGCATTTTGCAGTCAAAATCTCAAGTTCAAGAATTCAAGTTATGTTCCTTAATAAAAAAAAAGTAACTAACTGAAATGATAAAATACAAAAAAAAGAAAGTAAGCTATAAACGCCTTTGACGGAGATACGAAAACGTCCCAATTGGACCTTTTCCTTAAAATTAGAATACGAATGAAACAGCATAATAATTATAATAATCTTTAAGGCGATAAGGCCGCAAGCAATTTAGCATAGAACACATTTTATGGTCCTTTACTAAGAAGTAGGAAATACATTATAGTAAAAAATACCACTAGGTACCTGTCTATTTATTGTAACTCTTTGGCATTTAGCTTCCATACAAGACCGTATAGCTTTCTAAACAGGCAAACTAGTTCGTTCATTCACTTTATTGCCTACTTATTGTGAAAATTGTTCATTATACGGAATCACCAATTTAGTTTCTAACCGCAAGTTTATGAGACTTTTGGAACTATTCGCATCGCTTGCGAACAATTGAAGACTGTTAGTTTATAGTCTTAGTAGGTATAATTAAAAGAAAATGAACCTATAATTTCCTAACTACATGTTTTATTGGAGTTATAGATACTAGTTACTGCCGCGGCTTTGTTTGCTCAGTACCAAGATTTCAAAAAACTTCGTTAATCATAACCTGTGTTAAATTACGAATTGATTCAAATGATTTATTATAATGACCATTTTATTGAAACTCGTATTCAAATTGATTTAGCCTTTTCTAAAATAAAATAAAAACTGTTAACATTTTCCTTCTTTCAGTCCTATAAGCACTCGGGTACTATTGCTATAGACATTAAAAAATATGTAATTGATATTTTATATACATTATTAATCGCTGATAGCATCTTAGCCCAACGTGAGGCACACACCTTTAAAGTATTTAGATTGCGCAAAGTTTTATGCTTTGAGAAAAGATGGTACGGCCATGCCGCTATTTTGCTCGACTTGGCGGCGGCATTGCTGTGCCTACAGATATCAAAACAATGGCACATGGGCGTAAAATAACTTTACTGACTGAACATCATTATGCAATTAGTAAAAAGCGAAATTTTATTTACCGTCAAATGTAATTTAGTTTTAACTAATGATAATATATTATAGACTCGAAGACCGGACAGAAGTTGTTCTGACACAATTTTTTTCTTATAATAGTTTCTTTGATCGCTTAGTTTTCCACATCAAATACTCTTGACCATAAATTTTAGTGTAACTTTAGTACTTAGATGCTCATCATATCGGACAACTTTGTCTATAGCGGCGTTTCAATAACTTTAATATTTTAGTTAGTCCCCAGAAGTACCTATGTCGACGTGAGCACCACCTACCCGGTCCAACTAAAATTTCACAATATTTTTATTGAAATTGGTCTAGCCGTTTAGGATGAGTTCAGTGACAAACACACGTACCTACGCTGTGTTTTTTATATTATTAAAATAATTATGTTATCGAAAGTATACCTACAAAAAAGAGATTCCCTATGTAGAAGCAACACATATTTTTTTTTAGTACATACCTATTTTTTTTTAAACTGAAAAGGGTCGTAAGAAGTTAATAAACAGAAAGAAGAGTAAAGAATTTAAGATTGCACTGAGAAAGTTGGTCTGCAGTTGAATTGCACTTACAGGTCCTCATATGAAAGAACCCAAAGGCTTTGTCCCGTGAGGACGCTCTCGCAATAGCCGCCTTTTTCTACACACATTTTCTGTATACTCACTGATATACGATTTGACATAGATAAAGTTTACAGAGAGAAGAGATAGAAAGAGGACAGATAGTTAAGTTACATGTGTATGTCTCAAAGTAACGTGTATTTTAGGACATTAATAAAAATGCACATTACCACATTATTATTTGATTCATAGACACATCACACACACGTAAAAAGTTAGGCCCTATTACCATTTGTCGTGGGTAGCCAATGATAACAAAAAACTCGAAAACTCGACATCTAAAAATAGTGGGTTGGGGGCGCCATAATAAAAAAAATCTATGTCACTCCTAACTAATAAAAATATATAAATAGCCTATGTTATTCCTATCACGAAGACAAATGTCACCATCGTTAGAAATCCGTCAAGATGTTTGAGCTTTAAATTCAAATCATTTATTTCGTCTTAGGAACTAATAGCTCACTTAACGAACGTCAAAAATTTAAAATAACCTAAATAACACAAAATGAAATTTAAAATTAAACAAACATATTTGTTATAGTAAAATTTCCTAAAGAACGCCCCAAAAATAGGCGAACATACATACGCATTAAACACCTTATCCTTCTATCGCAGTCAGGTAAAAAAAATACCCACATGCTCACAAATAAAATACACATACATACGAGTACATCATGTCATGATGACAACCCACTAATCTAGTCAGGAACGTTATCACAATCCCCGTTGCTAGATGAATTTAATTTCCCAGGAGTTATAACTCAAGCCACTTCTTCGGTTATGAGGTGGGAAAGAATGCAGAGCACCTACCCCATTGTTCTTGGTAAGCGCCATAGTGTGAATAGGAACGCGAAGATGAAATACCGCGCTAGTTGTGAATACCTTTCAACTGTAAACTTGATGTTGTTGTATTATAAGCGTGGAGCGAAAAGTGATATTCGCCTTAGTAATAAAAACGCTAAACGCTAACGCCCTAATACCCCCGCAGTAGAATTCCCTGTGTCGCGGGTGGCATGGACAACACAAATAACACATCACTAACACCCATGACCCGAGAGCAAATATTTAGCTGTCACATAAATTTGTTTTCATATAAAGATTTTCATAAAAATTTTACTTGTTTAAATTAAGTAAGTTTTACCTGAGTAAATAAGATAAATATTTATTAATTGCAAAGTAAGACATATTTAAAGCTTTGTTAAACTCGAGGGCATACACCTGTAACAAAGTATGCCGCGAGTTAAAATAGTGTGTGAGTCTTATTTTAACTCACTCATCGCTTATCTCTTCATAGTCAGACAAGTTAGTAGATTTGCTGAATTAATATCTGTGAGTATTTTCTAGAACACAGCCTAGTACATATTTGTCTCGCGTGTTCATCTATACAACACGACATTAGTGTGACGCGAGTTTTGGTTAAGAGTTACCTCAAACCTTGATGGAATGAATAATGTCTGCATATCCAAATATTCCGCAACGATTTCCAGAAACTTCTCAAGTAAATTCAACTCTAGAATTATCTCGAGACTTGTTGCATAGAAAATATTTGTTCTACTGCTAAATGGAAATCATATATATACATTTATATCATATAAATACTTCTAATTAAACTATCTATCTTTGTGTCAGTTTTATAGGTATCGACATTAGACAGGTAATTTAATTACTACGTATCTAAACAGTATTCTACTTAGTTTTACTGATTATTACTTAAAAAAATTAAAACATTTCTTCGTGTAACGTAATATTTCAATCTGTAGAAATTTTGGAAAGTGAATAGGGGACCGCTAATGGCAAATTTTTTAAGCGCATCCTTACTTTGAAAAGCATGTTATGCCGACGCTCCCAGTTGTTATCGTTAGATAACAGTCGTTAAGCCATATCAATGCCATTTGACTTAAAAACTTATGACACTTGTTGGCCACTAACTCCTTCACCAATCCGTACTAGAGCAGCGCGATGGCCTTCTCACCACGAGGAGAGACCCGTGCTCAGAGGGCATTTTTAGCCATTAATGTGTTGAGGTCATAGTATGAGTACTATACTTATACTGATTTGATTTTAATATCAACATCGAACCACTGAAAGCCAATGTATTAAAATACTCTATTCATGACTGAGCATCAAAGTCCGCAAATGGGAATGTTTTGACAGAGTTCTTATACAAATTGTGACCTATATTCCATTCACAAGATGGATATCAAATGCGAATATTGAATGGAAATCCATTTCAGATTGCGAATTTTAGATTCATAGACAGTATAATAAGTGCTCTAGGAATAAATGTTAGTTTAATAACAGTCGCAGAACATCGATAACTCTATGGTGATGAGGTAATTCTTTTGACAGAAAGTTGAATATAATACTTTTAAAATTATTATTATTTTCAAACTTTATTATATGACAACGTAGCACGTACGTAGCTGTGTCTGTAATTGAACTTCTAAGCAGTTTAGTCGAATTTAATAAAACATTTTATAGTGTAAGCAAGAGCAATAACTTTGTAATGAAATATGTTGCAGAAAATTCCCGACCTACTAATTTGAAGTTATTTAACATGAGACGTTTTTTTAAGAAAAATAGCCCTTTATTACTAGATTCTATAGTAAAAACTTATCAAATAGAAGGCTTAAATAAATTTTGAAGGTATTTAACACCAAATCTTTGTATTTAACACAGAAATAGCATTTGCAGTCATGAAACTAGAACAAGTAGGTACACCAAATTGTAAGGAAGCATTTTATTTCTGTGTCTAAAGAGCTCTTTAACGTTACAATCAAGACAAGTTCTAAGACTTCAGAACATGATGTAGGTTCTTACTTAGTTCCTGCTCTTGATAAACTAGAACAAGGAGATGCATTAATTGTTATTTGGCACCAGAAATAGGTTAAATTGTTTAGCTAACCACAGATCTTGAAGATTAAATTATGTCTAGTATCGTTAGAGCCGAGTTCTTGAACATCTAAGGGGAGAGCTTAAATACAAAATTACTTGGAGGGGAGATGGTTTGAGATGAATCTCATCCAATCTCGCCGTATCGTACCGAATCTCACCTAATCTTACTTTGATGAGAGGAAGCTTTGGCAATTCTCACGTAGTTTTTTTGCAAACGATAAGAGTAAAAGATTCGAATCTTGCAACATCTCATGTTGCAGGAAGCCAAAAATCGCCATAAATGAATAACGTATTCATGCACGCTAACGGTACCTATGAAATTGTGAAGAACATTTGCGAGAAATTGAATATATACGAGTATTATCCTTATTTTTTCTCTAAAAGACTCTTCAGCATTAAACAAAACGACAATAGAAAATGAGATAATATTATATCAAAATTAAAACTGCATAAGATTGCATAATAATTACAACGCCTGTTCTTTCTTGGAAGTTTTATAACAATCTATGTCACGATAACTAGGGCACATTTTAAATCAATCTACACGAGCATTGACACTTATTCCATAATTTATGAACAGTTTTTAATATCAATTTTGTATCTTATCAACAGTAATCTATCTACCTTTTACCCGACCGCTACAAAAGGTGGCTAACGTTTTTGAGTGTATGTATGCTTTTCTGAGTGAAATCGACAGTCCGACGAAGTACATTCCCAAAGCTTTTGTAACACACCTCAAAGATGATCAAAAAGAATTTCAATTCGCATCTAATGCACTACGTCCACAAGACACTAGGTTTACGCATGCGCAGGGTTCTAAAAAATACAACTTGGTAAGTAAACTATTTCGTTACTATTAAGTAATCTTAAGATTGAAACAAATTACTATTTAATGATTGTAGGTTTATTTTTAATTTATTATCGAAAATACCTATTAATCATTACAGTCATTAATTCAAATGCAAATACACGCACTAAACCACCCTGCTTAATTTCGATGTGATAATTAAGTATAACTTAATTAAGCTTACTGAAAAAGGACAAGTAAGCACTTATTATCCGTAACCAAAACACACGATGTAAAAACAAAACAAGAAAACATACAATTTAAACCTTCTTCGGCTTTAAAGGCAGCTTCATTCAAACGATAGAACTACGTCTACAGTGGACGAGAGTCTAACAAAACACTATTATGTAGCTGTCGCGTGGGCGAACTAGATGTTTTCACAAACTACTAACGTGACCGCATTTTGCAAGTGAGAACTGAATACTGATGCTTTTCCCTTTAAATCTTCCCGCGATGGACAAGAAGCTTTACGTAATGTTATCGTAAAATAAATTATCACCAAATCTATACTAATATATAAAGCTAAAGAGTTTGTTTGTTTTTTTGAACGCGATAATCTCAGGAACTACTGGACCGATTTGAAAAATTCTTTTAGTATAATAGAGTCTATTTATCGAGGAAACCTATAGGCTGTATAACATCACGCTATGTTGAATAGGAGAGGAGCAGCAAAAAAAATACAGAAACGGGAAAATTACGCGGGCGGAGCCGCCGGCGACTTCTAGTTTAATATAATGGCGTTTCAGTTAATAAACTCGAATCTAGTACCAATATTGTAAAACGAATTAAGTCCTACTAATATTATAAATGTGAAAGTTTGGATGTTTATACGTCCTTCACGCTCTAACCGTTGAATGGATTAAGCTGAAACTTGGCACACAGATAGTTTGTATCCAGGAATATGATATAGAATAGATTGTGTCCCGATTATAGGTTCTCTTGAGATAAAATCCAATATTTTTTTAAGTACTCTTCCGCGGGCGTCGTCTCATTATAATAATAATTTATGGATTATTTTAATAACCACGTATTTGCATTTGCCTGGTGATGACTGAACTCAATTGGCTCCCTACTCTTCATCATCTCGGTGTCCGGAACAGTAATTGAGCGGTTCTATCTTTCGCATCGTAAAATCTATTTTAGTTAGAATATTTGCGGAGGAGAAAGTTTTAAGATGTCTTATATTTAAGCACTCAAAGTTCTGCAAGTTGCAATACTAATAGCATGGAGTTAAAGGCTTCATTGTACTTTTTAATTAAAATAATATCTTTGTTGTAATCATTTACTCGTTTAGTTTCATTTTTAACTAGAATTATACTCTGTGATAATGGTTCATGTAACTGGGTCTAAATATCGGTGTAAATAAAAAAAAATTGCGAGTACTCGTTATGACTTTCGAAAAAAATCCTGAGTTGAAAAATATTTAAATATTTTTTTATTTTTTTACTGTAATATTCCTAAATTCTTGCGATTTTAACCAAGGGCACTGGCTGTTAACTTAAAATGATGTTACCCTAAAAACTGAGGTCGGGTTACTGCCACAATAATTATCGTCGAATATTTGTCATTGCAGCATTTAAATTAAAATATAGCGATTTGAAATTTAAATGAAGAATTCAGGAAAATAAAAATTACTAACGAGGGAAAATAATGAGCGACCCGAAAGAGAAAGAAAATATTCAGACATTCAGAAATTCTATTCAGTTTTATTGTAAATGAAAGTAGCAAACTGAGATGCTGCCATCGTGGTGCCACGTTGTCAATGGTGCCCACTATAGTCCATGTTAATGATAGCTATTTAAATATTAGAAACTATTATTGTGTAACATGTGGGGTATTTAGAGCAATTGTA
>LGAG01000420.1:403725-414769 GCA_001278395.1 Lerema accius | reverse complement strand
CGGTTTATTTTAGGCTTGACCTGTTGTATAACAGCGCGGTGAATTAAAGCTTAACCCAAAATAACTTATATTAATTTTGTAATAACGATTGAGGTTGGTTTTATACAATAACAAAAATTAAAAAAGTTATTTCATAAACGTGTCAATAATGCCTTAAAAAGCTATAACATTTGTATTTTGACTATATTTATTAAACGACATTTTTTTCAAAGACACCTTAAGAACTTGGGAAAGCTAGTAAATATCTTCTAAAACTATAATTTTTTAAATGGTAAAGATAAAAAAGATACAAATTGTGATTCAGCATTCGTATTAAAATACCAAAAGATATTATTGATACTATGGGAAGCCTACGTATCTTTTTGTATTACACAATTCATCCATATAAAAGCTATTAAAAAGAATAAGTCCTATAACAAAACGAACATATAAAGAACCTTTTTTACCATGATATAATGACACTGAGATCATTCCTGCTCTCTCAATCAAATACTTGTAACTCAATAAAAAACTAACCCACAGGTATCGGGAGACCTAAAAAAAGTCTTAAGAAACGTGTCGTATAAGAATACTACTATGATATCTCGTCAATAACTCGATTGAATCTTTGTTGGTAACGGGTTTTTTGTTATGTTACTACGAATGTATTCATTACATCATTCTCATAAAGTAATAGTTGAATATCACATACATTGTATTGTTACATAAGTCACAAGAATAATCCTAGATATATTTTAAAGTCAGGAAATTATTTAACGATACATAATTTTATCGTTTGTTAACCAATATAATACTTGTATATCAAATGTGTAGGTACTAGTCTTTTTGACGAAGTTATAAATACTACAATTAATGAAAAGTTTGATTTTAAGATTTTTTCTTGCAGTAGTTAAAAATTAAATCATCTTTTAAAATATTAGCAAACACTGCGAGTAAAAGTTTTATTTGTTTATTTTTCCAAGAATAGAATATTTGTGCTGGAAAAAAATCTTTGTAAAAGTCGCAATATTATTCATACCCTAAGATACAGAATACTAATAAAATAAACGAATAAAAGATAATTATACTAATAAAAGAACCCAAACTTTAATGACTTAATATTCATTGAAGCTACGGCATAAAACTGTATGGCAATTTTAATACAAAAGTTATGTTGCCAAACGTAAATGGAACAAATTAGGCGTTTCGTTTAATAAAGGAGAAGCGAAAATTGTTTGAATAATTATTTGTGGTTGCTCTGACCCCTGGGTAAGTGGTTACCATTGGTTTAGGTTTTGATTTCGACTGTTTTACGTTCGTCCCATTTGTCTGTCACCGGAACGGTTTTGGCTGTGTGGGCTTAAAAATTAACTTGTTGAGCTGCCCAGTAACGTTCCAATGTTACATAATACTTTCATGGTTACAATAAGCAATAGATAATGTTGGAATGGTTAAAATTATTGGTTAAGAACATCAACTTTTTAAAATTAATTCCCTAATGATGCATAGTAGATACTAGATACACTAATCAACTTTTACAATTATTCTTACTCGATCTCAAAGAATGTTTAGTATTTTCATTAAATTAATTGACAAAGTAACAGATACAATGATAAGTCACCAGGAAAAAAAATATTGGCGCTCAAGCTCTAGGATACGACCAAGACGACCTCGACGAAGCAACTATACCGTGATATGCAATCGACAACCAATCGACAATGGATCGACAACCGATGGTAGCTCAAAAAGTTGAAACGAGAATCGGTATAATTGACCAACAGGTGCGGTGCTACCATGTTTATTTTGCCCAAGGGCAGGGATCGGGTTTCTGTAAAACCCTTTATTAGGACCCTTGCGTATAGCATTTTTTCGTATATTTAAGTGCGACCTTTTTGCACTGAAGGCGTATGGATCTCTGGGTAATTTAGCTGTCGTTACTGACATTATCTTAAATATACGTGTGTGCTATAAGCAGTAACTAAGTGTGTTTACGCATCATTAAACAAACTATTATATTCCCAACTTTGCTCTACTAGTAGTATTAAGTTTCGTAGGTGCTTTTGATAAACAAATAAATCGGTATAATTTCACAATACTAGAGAACAATCAACTTCCATAAAAATTATTTTGCTGCTCCTCTCCTATTCATCTTAGCGTGATATTATATAGCCTATAGCCTTCCTCGATAAATGGACTATCTTACACTAAAAGAATTTTTCAAATCGGTCCAGTAGTTCCTAAGATTATCGCGTTCAAACAAACAAACTTTACAGCTTTATATTATTAGTATAGATCAATGTATTATTACTACCTATCCGAGTAACTGTTTTTAATTTTCATAGAAAATAGTCTTATTTTTTTTGTAAACACACAATCGATTTAATCAGTTGAATACCTACGAAGTATTTTATGCCTTAGTTATCTTTATTCATACAGTTACTCTTTACCTACTTCATTTACAACACACATGTCAACATGTGTGAACGAATTCGTAATAGGTTCGGATCTAATCCTATCGCTTGAACTAAATTAAACGACCAGTATTCCAAACTTTCTAACCGTGTTATTACAGTTCGGAGCGCTTCAGTCCCTAAATGTATGTTTTAAAATAACTATAATGTATCGTAAGCTAGCGTCTAATTATAGGGTTGATTTTGAAAACATGGTTTCTGTTGGGTTGCTTGGGTAGCGCAGTGTTAAATGCTAGGGCGGTATTAGGTTCAAATTATAGTTCAATAACCGGTTAATTTAAATAATTTCGTCGATTTTTTTATGCTAATAGTCGACAAGTGAATCTATGAACATCGAATAGCCTCATAGTAAGTAGTGATCATCGCCTATAAATAATAATAGCATCGCAAGTTTCACTGATGTGTTGTCGGACAAAAATGGAATTAAGAACCAAAAATTCTACCGTAATTACCTGATAGGTATCATTTTACTTGGTCAAACAATGTTTTACAGAAGGCGCGCACCTTAACCTTTGATTTTTTAGGTCACCAGAAAATAAGATCATGGAAGAAACGTAAAGAAGGTCTTCCTTAATCAATATATTTATTTGTAAAACAAAATATGTGTTTTCTTATTTTTAGCTTTGTTCACTTCTTTGTGTAAACTTTAAACATTATTGCATTATTCTTAAAAATTTACCTAAAGTCTAACTCTTCGCTTATTAACTTACAAATTTTAATTCTAATATTAGACCATGTGTAAAAACATACACAAGCAGTGATAGCCTAGTGGTTTGAACATTGGTCTCTCGAACGGGAGATCCTGGTTTCAAACCCCACAGCACGGACATCTAATTTAAAAAAGTTATGTGCATTATATGATACTAATCATCACTTCCTACGGTGAAGAAAAACATCGTGAGGAAACCTGTACACCTGAGAGTTCTCCTTAAAGTTCTCAAAGGTGTGTGAAGTTTGACAATCCGCACTAGGATAGCGTGGTAGACTATGGCCTGTACACCTCACATTGTGAGAGGAGACGCGAGCCCAGCATTGGGACAGTTATGGGTTGTAATGATGATGATGAATGATGATGTAAAAACATACTGTATACGTAGACTCCAAAAGTCACAAAACCTTTTTTTTGCCTTTGCTAATCGTGTAATAAACTTTACGATCTAGTTTCAGAGACTGCTCGTAATCATACAAAGGAGTTAAAGACACATTTTTCTCCTACGTGCGGAACATGTTACAACATGTTGCTGAGACGTGGCTTCACGCTTGTCATTGTAGAGCTTAGACTAGTTACGTGACAATTCTTAAACTAAATTAATAAGGTTTAAGCACAGAACAAAAAATATATAGACGCAGTCTTCGGAACAAAAAAGCGTGGAACGGGAAAAAAAATAATGTTAATAACAAGTGATTACGTTCCCGGTACATTGATCGGCAGACCGTACCTACTCGGTTACATTTACTATGTCAGATTGTTAAAAAAAGAAAAAAATTGAGCTAACTTTTTTGTTCTGAACTCTGAGTTTATTATATTTTTGGTCTGGTCAATTATATTATGAGAATTTCATATCCTAAGTCATGCTAGCTCGTAAAATGCAAATAAACAAATGTACGACAAATAGTCTGTTCTAAACAGCATCCCTTCAACAAAATATCATTCGTCACGTCGAAAAATTATCTTTCAGCTAGATAATTCGGAACACAAGGAACGCATCCACGTCTCATGTTACATATGTGTTCCGGACACGTAGGAGGAAAACGATCTGGAACCTTTTGTTATTAGACCTAAGACCTTGTTTGTTAAGATATTACTAAAGCTTGTTGATTAAAAAATATGTTTTGTTTAACTAACATTTTTAGCCTTGTAGTTGCTTTGTAAAAGTGACAAGGCAAGCAGGTTAGGTTAGTATGTATTAAAAGAACAGCTTATGAAACAGATGACTAAATGTCGCAAGCTATTAAGTACATTTTGATGATGACATGATCATTTTTATACTACATCATGCTTAAAAGAATAATTACTTAGGTATTACAAGATAATCGAAATTAAGTTACGGTTACAGCTTTATATTAGGTACCGCCATCTACCATATCTACTCTTTACGTCTTACGTTTGAAATAGTAACGTTAATAAATAATTAATAATTTAGTTTATATCAACAGGTACGATAAGTCCTCTAAGTCCTCTTAGCAAGACCTTCTTATAAGATGTCTCAAAAATCGTCTTTTTAGTTTAGTCAGTATTGCATTAAGCTTGCGATTGTATGGGGCTTTGGACAAACAAAGGTTTATGATTGAATCAATCTTTTAGACCATAAGTGTCTCTTCTTTTTAAGTAATTATGTAAGTCTACAGAACACTTAACGCTAGTGGCTGCTTCAAGAAGAAGCTTAAAGCAGTGGGCGTGAATTTTTATGAACTGATTGCTTCAAACTGCTCATGTATTGCGATCATACGGAATCAGACTGCTTCAACATCCAGCCCCGACTACTTAACTGACCACGTAGCAGGTGCAATTTTCAGTTAAACTTAAAATCAAAATAAACAAGGGCTACGAAAACTGAGCCGGAATTAATTAATCATTTTATAAACAGAACTTTTTCTAGAGAATTCGAAGGACAAGTCGAAGGAAAAGTTGGGAGTTTAATGACTTAATTCATTTAGTAAACAAAGAAGCTGTTTACTCGTTACTGAATTCTGGGATTTGTTATTCTGATAATCCCGAACGCTACGACGTAGCGCTTATCTGCGTAGCGGGGGCAGATCGTAGCTTATCTACACTATCAAAACTTACAGGGCCGAATTTAAAACCACTATTTTTAATAGGTATTTGATTTTATATTGTTTATTTTTAATAATAATAATTTTTTACACTCGGCTGTTTCCGGTTACACCATGACTAGTAAAAAACACCAATGACTTAAATGTCTTATTTTTTCCTTAATTTATTAAATAACAAGAACACTGAAGTGTCAATTCTCAAATCAAATTTTTCCTCAAAAAAATACGATTACAACATTGTATACCAATCTAAACAACAATGAGTTCGAAAAAGAAAATTGCCCATTAAATTAAAAAAGAAAGGAATGAAAGGAAAAATATACAACAAAAGTTTCTCAAACAAAAAGACCAACGGAACAACTGAACAATTCATTCAAACTTCGTAAAATCCGTCCGTATGATAATGGAG
This sequence comes from Lerema accius, assembly GCA_001278395.1. NCBI lineage: Eukaryota > Metazoa > Arthropoda > Insecta > Lepidoptera > Hesperiidae > Lerema > Lerema accius. The sequence goes on along the minus strand of LGAG01000420.1, from coordinate 409,135 downwards.
GGTTATAAGCATTATCACATTTCTAATTCGAAACGCGTAACTTACACGTTACTTTCCTCATTACGTTACACAATCGTACCAACATAATATCATTAAAACACTGTAATTCCATTGTTTTACGGAATGAATATGTTATTTCAACGAAAGGGAAAGATTTATGTTATTAGATTCGGTTTACTTTAATTAAAGAATTATGCTTTCTCTTTTCGAATTTGATCATGTCTTTGCATTTGAAATTTGATATGATTAGACGCGATTATTACATAAAAGCGATTATAATTTACAGTGTTAATTGATTTACAGGGTTACTTTTTTGCTTATTTTGATAAGAAAAGGAGAGGGCAGGGACTTATTATTATCACGGTAAATTAAGCATTAAGGTTTATTTATATTCCATTATCATTTTTAATAGTTACAACTACGGGTCCCTTATACTAATAAACATAGTTATAACACAATAATACGTACGGTATAGTTAATTTCTTACTCCCAAAGTGTATGTGTTCAATGTGTCAAAAAACTAATAAAGAAACAGTTTCCATAATAGTTATTTCAAAAACCTTGAGGCATAATAAATTCACGATTTATAAAAACTGTTTATAAAATTCGTAATTAGAAGAAGTAAAAGTTTTTTTTGTTAACTCAACTAAACGAATATAAGTAAGTAGAGCAACGTAGTGTTATAAGCCAGGGTAAAAATCGTAAGCAAATTTAAGCGCTGCAGTTAATTAGCTATCGATTTCAGTGTTATGTTACGTATTCTATTAACCCTGTCGCTATTGTAATAAATTAACATTGTTATCGAATGAATAGAAATTCGTCTCCTTGCAAATGTATAATTCGAATTACAAATACGGTTCATGTTGCGGGCTCCTAATTGGTCGGATTACAATTAGCGTAAACCCACACTACGTATTCAGACTCAGTACACCAAATATCTTAATATTGTAAACCTTCAGAAGCAGGTAAGGGTTAATAGGGATGTGCCGTTCGGATACGAATGCTTTCGATATTCAAATTAATAAATATCATGTTAGTTTATATTTTACGAGTTCCATTTTTAAATCAATTAATTGAATGATCTATCAATGTGATGGAATAACAGTTGAAAGGTGTCGTTTATCGTCGTAAGTATAATGATAAAGTATTGGTTTCCTGGATAACATTATTATTCTACATGATATCATAGTTAAGAATCCTAATTAAAAAAATGTTCTTCACCAAATCAGTAATATCAAAATCCTGATAACACCAGTTACCCAGTCAATAACAATTTATTAAAAAAAACGATATTGTTATTCGAAAGTTATATCAAATCGTAGAATCAACCATCAATCGATGTAATTCAGATGGTAATTTCATTTTAAACTATTACATAAACCATAGCAGATCTTATTCAAATCATCGCTAGGATACAGAAAAGAAAAATATCGTCAACAAATTTCCCGTCTTATTCCTTAGCATTTCTTAAAAATGTACCTATACCATTTACCTACCTCACTGTCATAAAAGCCAGTGAATTAATAATGTAAACACGTAACCCAATTTGTTTCATTCATATTCCAATTTAAAACACAGAAGATATCCAATACACGTTATACGCCATAAAAAACGTAGAACTACGTAAAATAATATCGCCATAATATAGTCTTAAATATACCTATAACTATATCTTTGAAAGGTTCGGTAAAACATTGTTCGTTTAAGACAACATTGAGGGAATATTTAAGTGGGAAATTCGTCGCGGAAGCTCTTATTATTAAAATACTTAGAGACGTTGAAGATGAGTTTCAAGAGAACACCGGAAATGCATTATCATAATTTCTTGATTATTATGTATACTTATTACGTAAACCTACGTTACGGATATTGATGTACAAAATATACGTAATTTACAACACTATAACAGTACAGTATTGTTAAAATTAATGTCTATGTAATTAGATAAATGATTTTTAACCCTTTTTAAAATTTATTCAAATGTTATTATTTTGCGATAACTATAACGCGTTTACGATAGAAATAGATAATAGAAATTATTAGAAATATATAAGTTCTTGTATAATATTCAGTTTATAATCGGTAAGGTAACTATATATATAATTCAATATTGTACTGTATAATTATTTTGATCTGATGCAGCCAACCAAAAGAATAATAGATACCTGAATATTCTAGAATAAAAATTAGAATAACACATTTATTTCTATTTCAAAATATTCGGATAAAATGGGGTTGTTATAAAAAAAAAGGTTTTCCAAATAATTCATCGCGCCTCTGAACAATTTCCGAATAAAACAACCAACAAAACAAAGTTACACACCGAGGCCTCAGCAACTGACCACAAAAATGAATATTAAACGAGTTTGAATGCCGAATTCATTCGCCATTTCCAACACCGCAGTTATTAAAAACATTCTGTAACTCGAGATGGACAAATTAAACAAAAACCCCGATTCGAATCACTTAATTGATTCCATTCCAATAAAAAACTTGAGTCGCACAAAATTCCAGGAACACTAACCTCTATGACGTCAGTCGTAAAGTACATCCATAAACAGTCCACAATTTTACAACCGACGCGTAAACGCCACAAAACGCATGTTACTGAAAACAACGTTCGAAAAAAATTTGAATTCAAATTTTGGAACAATAAAAAATTTGGAACACTGACGAAAAAGCCGGAAGTTCATCACGCACTCACTGTTTTGTTTCGAATTTTATTTTATCGCAATTTGAAATTCGAACGCGGAGTAAGCGAAGTGGCGCGTAAAGGTTAATACACACTGCACTCGTTGGCGCCCAGCCGGTGACTGAGGGTGTATAGTAGGCTCCGTTCCCCGGCCAGACTGGGCGGCAAACACTTTCAACGTATACAGACGAGCAAATGGGCAACATACTTCGCAGACATTTTTGGCATTATCTACGAAAAATATTACGTAAATATAATTTATGAAGATTGATTAACTATAAATGTTAGACTGCAAAGGTAACGGTTTATTGTATTATTTTATTTTTTTCTTAACTGCAGTTATTTTAATAACCACATAAAAAAAAATTTAAGATTATCGAAAGATGATTGCGTAAAAATGTTTTTAAAAATAAGTCAATAAAAGTAACAATAATTAAATATAATTGAAATATTTATAATACAGTAAAAACTTAAACCATACTTAAAATTAATACTGCTTTACAAAATACTAGCAAATCTAAGCCCTTTTGAATGCAAGATAAAATAAAAAATATATAATTTGCCACCGGAATGCTCACACATTACCCTGAACTGCCTATTTTAAATCGCTGTTTCATCTTTAATTTTCACCGATACATAATCTTTGACTCGACAACGACCTTAATCTGAAATCCCTTTTCAACTCCTCGTGCCTCTCATTATTGATCTCTTTCACTCCTTACTACCGGTGCAATAATATTTACCTCCCGTTCACACCGCTGGAAACTTTGTATAGCCATCCCTTTCACACTCCACTGCAGAGCTTCAAAAACAAGGTAGTCTCGCCGTACTATCAATGTGAGCGTTCGGAATTAGAAATTTTTCCTATACATTAACCACAGTGTAGAGAAAACCTTTGCAGTCTATTGTAGTACTGCATTTTCGGTAATTAAATTACAACGAAGTCCTTTTAAATGTGGTCGGGGGGTGTGTTAAGCGTAGTATGACTGTGTCTTCAATGTTTTTGGCTTTAAAAAAGTTGATGATAGAAAGGAATGGTTCAGTTTTTGCGAGGTGCCGGGCATACTGAATTTGTATAGTTGAATAATACATACGAAATGCAGACCGTTTTCAGTACTATCCAATCGCATTAGAGAACTATTATTGCTCAGATACAATTCAATTTGCTTACATACGCTATTGTTGCCTTACTTTCTTATTTTGTTTGCAAATCTTTTTATCTTTCCTTCGTTTTGTTTTTGTTTCCGATAACTGAATTAAATGTTTTCCGTGCGTTGTTTTTGCTTAAAACAAATGTTGTGTTTTGCTAACCGTATTTGAAAATAATCCATTACCTGTATTTGTATTGAAAATTCAAACCTATATGTATCCACCTGGGTTATCTTTTATAAAAACTTTACACTTTGTTAGCAACAAACATTTCTACTTATTTATCGATTTGTTTGTTTTATTCCTTGCAGAAAATATATATTTACTAACTTCAAAATAATTATTACCCATATAGAATTCCATCCTTATTATACTAGTAGTACCTACGTTATTAAAAAAAAATTCTCAACATTGGATTTTTAATATCACACGTTTATAAGCTTGAAGTTTAAAGCTTTAGCAAGCTTACGGGTTATTTTATCGAGCTAATAACGGTAGGTGGTACCTCCCATCCTTTGAGCGGGAATTAATAGGTAAGCTACAAACATTTTGACTTGTCATCATTCTACGTATTTTTGCTAGTCAACACATAACGTTATACGTTGAATAAGCTCTCATCCTATTCCTACTAATATTATAAATGTGAAAGTTTGTAAAAATGTTTGGATATTTGTGGGTTCTTCACGCTTTAACCGTTGAACCGTTAAGCTGAAACTTGGTACACAGATAGGTTGCATCCAGGAATAGGACATAAGATACATTTCATATCCCGATTATAAGTTCCCTTGCGATAAATCACATGTTTTTTAAAACTTTTCTTCTGCGGGCGAAGCCGCGGGCGACGTGTAGTTTTATACATTAAATAACTATTTTCCTTAACAATTATTACGATAATATTTTTAATCTGTAATTACGTAGTCATAACTGTCGTGAAGTTGGCATTTTAAGAATTGGCTAATTGAGAAGTTGGCTTTTTGCGACTAGTTGGCTTTTGGAGATATTAATAAATGATACGACATGCTATATTAAGAAGAACATTAACTTTTTAGAAATTCCGTTACGCGTAACTTAGCTTAGCTTATTTTTTTTTATTTACAGTTAATAATATTTGCAAGCATCTTAAATTATATGCGAAGCTATAAGCGATGAAAACATTTAAATAGCTTCCGTTTTAATTCCCTCTCTTCATATAACGATACTACAAACTAGTTTTTTTTTGTAATCTCAAGTCTATTTTTACTATAAGGCATCTCGACGCGCAGGTTCAGTTATGGAGGCTGTTCGCGTGGCGGGGAAAAGAGACGAATGTAGATTTTTATATGATGCAAGAAAGGGAAGGATAGCGTCGCGTGGCAGTAAAAAATTGCTGCTAGGACTTGATTAGGATTCCACGCTTTGAGTTCCTTAGCATCTACGACGTATATTAAATGTATGGATATGCCTATATGTTGTATGAGTTAGAGGTTTGTTTTATTTATCACCGGACTAACGCACTCAAGAACGTCATGTTTTTCGAGAGTTTGTATGTATGTATGTTAATTTCTTTGGCGTGCCCTACAGCTTAAACGG
>LGAG01000420.1:388095-403143 GCA_001278395.1 Lerema accius | reverse complement strand
ACTAACGCATTCAAGAACGCCATGTTTTTCGAGAGTTTGTATGTATGTATGTTAATTTCTTTGGCGTGCCCTACAGCTTAAACGGCTTGACTCATGTGGAGTATGGAGATTCGTCTCAGTTGTGAAAGTGACAGATAGATTTTTCAAATACCTTCCCAAGTTTTAGCAGTCGAGTTTTAGTTTTTCAACTAATGATTAGTAGTTATTCGAATTGGTTAAGCTTGTTTAAGGCTACGGTGTGATTTAAGTTCCTTGTAAGGTATTTAGATGGAAAACAAATTTAACCCTTTCCTGATTCGGAGGGTACATTGAGCCATCATTAACATGCCATCATTATTATTATTAAGGAGAACAAAAAATTCGATAGTTTCCTCTGTCTACCCTTAACTTTGCGTAACTCCTCGATCAGTTACAGTTAACACAAATCGTAAGCGCTTTCTGGACAGAGATGGAACGCATCTATCAGTGTGAGAGCTTTTTAATGGAACTTTGAACTGTTAGCGGACGCGGATGCTTTGATATTAAAACTTTAAATACGTTTTATTACTTCATTTAAAGGAAAGAGTAGAAAAACTGTTAGCAAAAAGGGTTACTTAATTATTACGCTATTTAGTTAATAACTTTATTTTTGATCGCAGTCCAGCTTAAAAAACACATTTGTTATTCAAGCTGGACTTCCAACAGACCTTCCAATAATTCCTAACATGCGCGTATGCAGTGAACACGAGTACGCTATATACAAAAAGTTCTCACAACAATTCCCATTCACTTACGTTGACAGTCCAAAGCTTGCATTAAACAAACTTGATGCAAATCGTTTTGCTTGTACGTCACAGAAATTTATCTGAGTACAAAATCTCTTTGAATGTCCCCCGTACACGCTAGTACGCGCCTGTCGATTATATCAGGTACACCTGATGCAAAGTACACTTGCGGACGGCGTAAAGTATACTTTACTTTAAAAAATATTAATTATTAAACTGCTGATGACTTTGTTACACAAATGGTTGTATTCGAGCCTATAGGGTACGGTACCCAGGGTTTCGTTCGTGACCAGTGCTAGCTTTTAGTTTTCGTAAATTTGTGATAAATTTTTCAGGTACACAAGACATAATAAGTAAGAATGATTTACATAAAAATTATGAACTTATTATGACTTATTCGTAGTGAATGAATGGGTTTCTCTATTCCATTTATTGTATGTCGGAAGGAATTCTCTCAATATTTTAGTTATAATAATAACTAACATTTTAACTACATAGTAACTTTGTTTTTGAGTTTAGGTATAGAATACATTTATAACCTTCTTACACGCTATACGAATACCTATGTGTATTTCACTCAAAAAAGAAAAAATTGTCACATACATTCGTTGTTCTGTGATTTTACTAGTGTGCACAATAAAGCATATTGTATTTATAATCGAAGGCTCAAGAACTAGCAACAAAGAATAAAAAGAATGGTCTATGCAACTTAACACATTGCTTCTAGTTTGAATAATACTAAACGATACCTCAAGGTAGACCCATCAGCGATGCACTTGATGGTCTAATACCCCATCCCGAGCAAGAGTAAAGGTAAATCTACTTAACAATCAGTTGTGCCCACCATAGATGTGCCAATAATCTTACGTGCCAAGACAATGATATTGATGATGTTAGTTGTCAAAATGAATGAATCCTCCTATTAGTATTTTATTTTAATTTACATCGACAGTAGTAATTACGATGTCCTGCAGTGTATACTGGTTCAACGTAGAGCGCATTTGCAACATTATGGCATTGTTTCCATTGACAATCCACGGCAAAAATGTCGTGTTGTAAAGCAACAAACTTATTTTCTTTATTTAGTACCTCGTTATTTAGTGTGTAAAAATATGGATGCCACGCGAGCACATTATGTCGAATAAAACTAAAAACATATCTCGAAAAAACATTATATTGTAGATGTATATGGAATATCCTTATGTTAGCAGCATTATTTAATCTTTAATTTCGTAATTTATTTGTGTCATCAAACGTAATCATCCAATAATTAGTGTTTACTCTTATTGCAAATCAGATTTTACGAACAGTGATTTATTGATCTCATACTGATTTCTTGGAAGTCTATGCGATTTTGTTTACATTACAAACTTTTAAATTACTTAAGTAACTTCACGCAAAATCTCATCTTTACATTAGGAGCTCTCACTGTGAATTTAGCATTAATAATTTTACTGTTATTATTTAAACGATGACAACACCGTTACTACGCGGTAATTATTTTGTTTCTTTAGAATAATCTGTTTTTTTTTTTAGAATATCATTGATAACAATGGAAACAGTGTCCAAGCTTGTAGACGTGTCAAAGGAACGAACCTGGGCAAGGCTTTAAGAATGTTCCCTTCACCCAGAAGCGGGTTAAGGTACAAAATTACATTGTTTCGATGGAAATAGAGTATAACTCAATAATATGTACAAGAATTTGATCAACAGTTTTTCTACAGGCAAAGGGTTCTTGAGAGTGATCACGTGGTTTTAAGAGTTCTTCTTTAAAATAGTAGTTATAAAGGTGTCTAAAATCTACCTAGCTAGGCGATCGATAACCTAAATGCTTTAGTAAAGGAAGTAGCTACATAAATTTTAAATTAGTTTCTATTTTATCTTTATGTTCCAAACGTCTTAATGTGTCTAAGGTAAGTACTTACTAACTTTAGTATTAGTCCATTTTGCTGTTTTCCTTGCTAGAGACTAAGACGACTGCAAAAGCGTAGACAAAATTTCATGCTGTTTATTAGAAAAATATGTATATAATTCCAAATAAACCCGCTTACTGTATAACTTAACAAGCTAAAGCACAAAAGGCATCTTAAGAGAAATTAAAAATAATTACGTACTGTCATCGCCTTAACCCGCCATTTTGAATTCAAATCGTGAACAAAATGGCGGCAATGTTTGTGATAGGATTATTGGTCAGCCTTAATGCGACAATAAATGTCAAATTGCAATCGTTGGTTGTAAAAATAACGGTCTATACCGTTCCGAGGCTACGTGTTTCGAAAAAGTAATTAGGGAATTTGCTTTCGGTGTTTTTTCTACGCGTAAATATGGATTGGCAGGATATTGCGCGTAGTTTATAGTGTTTACCCTTGATTGCTAGTTGGGAAAGTAACAATGATGATTCTTTCTGCTTTCAAGTCTGTTCAAAATTAAAAAAAAAATTGTTTATAACTTCTATATGAAATCAAATCATGTATTGTTTTGAAATTGAATGCTATATGACATAACTGAACTAGATAAAGGATAATGTTTTGCAAGCGTATGGTATTTATTTGGAGCGCTCTACACTACACTCTAGAAGTCTATAATATAAAATATAAATAAAAAATAAAGTGATAGTGCAGTTAAGTGAAAAAAAAATTATATCAAAATATGTGACGGCTCTGTTACAAGGCACAGCTTACGCTTAAAAAGTAATATCAATAATAAAAAAGTAAAGAATATCATAACCATTACACGTAAATATTCCAAAATGAGTTAATATAACTTATTACTGAGCAGCGGTTATAACGGAAATAATAAATAACTACACCGGAGCAGGATAAGTGTTATTAAAAGTAATTGCTAAGAATAAGAATAAGATTTAGTATAAAGTTGTTCGAGTGGCTTTCTTGTTCGGTAATTCTCTTGATAGTATTGAGAATACTCTTAAATTCTTTAAGTGGGTTCGTTTTGGGGTTTCGTTATCAAAAGGCGTCGGTGGATTCGTATTTACTACAACATTATTGTACGTTACTGTAGTGTACGTTCATGTTTTAACCCGTCAGTCTATTTTAAGGTAGTATCTATTATAGAGAAGCATAATAATATACCTATAGAATTTTTATAGACTAGTTGTGTATATATTATAAAGACTAGGGCCATGGTAACTTTTTGTGCCTGTTGTGTAATTAATTAGGCACTATAGAAAATTTATGGGAAATAGAAAATGGTAATAATTTTAGACATGATTTAGTATAACCGAGTATTTATTTTTGCAGCTGTAATGAGCACCTAAGGCTCTTTTTAAGAGTCCTCATATCCATAAAAAACTTTTCCCGCAGAAAAGTCGCACTTTCTTCCGGAACCCGCCACGCGTCAGTCCAACTTACACTTGGTCAGTAATATTGTATAAAAGCTTAAACACAGCCGTTTTTCCTTCAGACGTCAGTGACAATTATAACTTTTAATCGCTCATAAAAATAAGTGCCTACTTGAAACAGTCGTGCTTGAAATGTCAGGGCATTTTATTCTATTAGTCCATGAAGATGTCTTACAGAATTTTTAATTCCTTGGTCACGTAACTGGACCAAGGAAGTGACAGATTTACTTCTATGATTACGTTGAAATTGACAGCTTCATTGGTAGTGGCCCAACCTGCCAAACATACTTCTATAACGTATGAAAATAGCAAACGAATTTCTATTGCCAATAATATATCCCCTGGCGTCTATAAACATCATGACAAACCTCAAGGATTAAAGTTCCTCTTATATTTTTTTTATAGATTCTGATATTAAAAGATGTCTGTTAATATTAATAGTTGTTATTGCATTAGTTAAGAGACCGCGGAAGTAAATACTATTATAGAAGATTAATGTTGTTAGTAAAACGTTTCGCTACGAAACATTATTGTAAGTTAATAGTTTACATGATTGTCTCTATTAGTTGAAATACTTAGTCTACTGTAACTAAAACATTAAGATTTTACTCGTGACGTACGAAATAAGCGTTAAACGCTTATTTTAGTATCGTCATTGCCGTTATTATCATCACCGTCATCGATTTCAACATGATAGTCATCATTATTATCAACATTTTCGTCACAATCTTTTGTTATCAGCATCTCAAGTCATTATTCTTCTTACAATTCACTGACCTTATTATAACAACAATAAAAAAGCAGAACTCCAGAATAAATCCACGCCATTCCTGAGCGTATAAAAATATTTTTCATATTATTCCGCCACTATAAACACTTGTTATTTTTTAGTTGCTTTTTACTTTCTTGCAAATTATTTGCGGGGTAACAACTTTGCCACTCAAGGAGTTGGCAACGTTCTTGACTGGTTTAATAGGCACTTGGACTAACGATTTACTGCGATATTTGTTGCTTAACTAACCAAAGCTTGAAGTATGAAAAATTCTTGAGGTGTTGCTGTAATGGTAGTAGCTTGGCTTAAGTACCCTTATTAAATCCAGTTTAAGTTACTTTCTACCAGGTGTTTGGTCAAAAGGTCTCTAATGATTTGCAGGTTACTAATAACACTACTAAGAAATTTAATTTTAACTTCATTTCTCAGGTATGAATGAGTTAGACTTCACTTAATTCACTCAAGTTAATTCACCTTAGTGATTTAAGTCTACTTTTAAATTATTTTAGTTTACTTCAGCAATAAACTAAAGATAGGTCTTCGAAAATTAGTTTTATATCACTACTTGAACAAGTATGCTTTTTACTCTACACAGAAACATTGTTCATAGATAATTGGATGGATAGAATTTATGAAATCAAAAACATAACCTTTATTGATTCGGCAATAAAAAATTGATTACCTTGTTACTTGCTCCGAAGTATGTAGTTGGTCAATTTCGCGAGTTATGTCGGCGACCCTTATACAAATTCCTTATACAATATCCAATCTGTTTGCAGAATGAAATACCATACATAGCAAATAATATAGCACTGAACGTTATATGAAGCTGACAAAGCATCACGTCTTAGATATGTTAAGACTGACGTACAATATTTCTGCTTAGTTCTCTTTTAAAATAGACTAAGCTTCAGTAAGAAATGTGGTATTTTATTTTTGTTTTTAATGTAAATCAGAGACCTAGTCTATAGTCCAGATTATAATTATCATAACTCATTGTGTGAATCTATAGAATATAGAATTGTTTAATATCCCTGGTAGAAGTCAATGTAAACTCCCTGTCAACGAGGTTTTCGTTCTGACGTGTGTGTTGCCTACCTGTGTATCAAGCTCAAGGTAGTGTGTTTTTTTGTTTATTTTTATATTTTATGTCTTGTACTTTAATTCTATGTAGACTTTAACTTTGCTATAATTAAAATTCATACGTGTGCAGACACGTAATTAATGCAGATTAATTTCATAAAAATAGGTTTAAAGTTGAACCCTTTACATGTACAAATAATTGAAGAATTACTTCATTAAATTAAGGAAATTCGAAAACGACGGGATTACAAAGATTTAGATAAACAAATAGGTACATAGACAGGAGAGAAACAGTGTCATCGACCTTTAATCGAATTAGATCAATTCGCAAACTATTTCGCCTTGAAAATGAGATCGTGCATTTTAGATTTCACGATAAACAAAATATTTCTGTAGGTAACTTAAATTGATTTTTTAATCTATTCTAGACTGCAATCTCAGTTCATTGCTACGTAAAATTACTAAATTGTACAGTTAAGATCTCGTAATGAGACCGCCTTTACGCGAAAACCGAGTTTTCTGCTATGTAGCGAAAATGCGGATTTCGTGCAGAAATACGGCGCCCACATCAACCGACTTCCATTATTTAAGTCACCCCAGATTGTCTCATCTCTCAAGATTGTTTGTATCATGATACATAGATTAATACTGTAGTGTTGACTGTACATTTTTGTTTTTTTTTTAAGACATGCGGGGGAGTTTATTTCCCCTTTCTTCTCCTCCGTAACAAAGCACCTTTACGAAACGGGAGTAGAAAAAAAAAAATTACGTGTATAAGTGTATCATTGATAGCTATATGAGTAAATGATTTTGATTTGTTTTTGAATAAATAAAGCTATATTTCGGTACATAATACGCATGTTTTTTTTAATTTTATGTTGTGATCGTAAAGTTGTTAATGAAATTTTCAGAAATATATTTAGACAAAAATTAATTTATAATGTTACCTTGTTAGTCTTTTTTATTTCTCACAGCATACTTTATACAAACAGTAAAAATAAGTCATTCAGAGAGTAAAAAAAACACAATTATGTATAAGAAAAATACCAATTACTTACGAAGTAACATTATTAGTTAAGTCAACAATATGATGGTAAACTCGGCATCTATTACCCTTACAACCACAAGAATCCAAGTGTTTTGAACCGAATGGTTGTAAATCGATACGGTTGTGATACGAGTCGCTAAGTATTCGATTGGAAAGAATATCGAAATTCCTCGTTATCACAGTAATGTAAAGCTAGCGCCACACCTGCGGTCTACGCTAGTGTTGTACTGCTTACAAACATTTATCGATGCTTGGTAATTAAATTTATAGGGGTGAATGTCGATAATGTTAAAACGGTACTGATTCCAAATAAGGTGACTGACAATGTTGTTATTTATGTCTCAGGGTGTTATGTAATTTTAGAAGACCTAGAAGTAGGTACTTAACGACATTGTAGGTAAACTGTTGAAAAAGTGGCTGCCAAAACACTGTTTCATAAGTCCCGTGTTGCTCAAGGCTCAAATAAAGCTTATCTATAGTTGCCTAATGATAATACTGAGCATAAGTATCGTAAAATGGAAAATAGAGAAGCGTCAAAAACTATCACTGCTAAAAAACATCTGAGTTAATTCAATAAATTGACGATACTTTAAATTTTATCGATAACTTTACAATTTTTAAACTCCACACATCCCTTCACAAAGAACCATTACCGTAATAGCTAATCGTTACTGTCTCCAATACGCCGGAATAGGGCGGTCGAATTGAAAGTAATTTGTCTAATGCAATAACGTTTTAGAAGCAAATGTCTCTGAAGTGACGAAATGTTATGGGTAATATTAATTATCTATGTCTTATTTTGGTGTCAATAAACGGTAAACGAATAAGCCACAAGATAACCGCTTACCGTTTTTTACATCACTACTATTAAGGGTTGTGTATTTTATTATTGCTACTTGCTACTTCGCTTTAACACTGGTAAAGATCTTGTATTCAGAGTTAGGGCTCCCGAATACGATTCGCAAGTAGCACATACCTTCATAAAACAATAAACAAGGGAAAAATAAAAGAAAAAACATAAGTATAGATAGGTACTCTGCTTTAGGTAATAGTTCAAATTAGGTATTCAATTAGTACCTAACTTGCTGCCTTTCTTCTATTCATATTAGCGTGATGTTATATAGCTATGGCTTCCTCGATAAATGGACTATCTTACACTAAAAGAATTTTTCAAATCGATCTAGTACCTAGTTGCTGAGATTAGCGCGATCGGACAAACTCTTCAGCCTTATATTATTAGTAGATAGAGATAATAGTCAGGAAACAAAACATCCTTTACATTTAAGCTCTTTGTTGTCTGCTGTTATGTTGTTTGTATTTCCCACTGTCAAGTACATGCAATTTAGACTTACTACTCCCAAATTCATAGCTAACGGACATCCGCCGGAAATTACATGACTATAATGCGAAGGTTGTTATAATTTGTAAATTGTGTACTCGCGAAATAGCCTTTATTTCTTTTAGTTTCTTTCCTTCTTTTTTCTTCTGTTTTAACCGTCAAAACATAGATAATATCTTGATATCGATGCCCAAGGTGACTTCATCAATAATAATAATAATAAATTACCTATTTTTTATTATGTTCGATCGTCAACTGTTTCCATTAATAGGCATAACGGAGGTTAATGAATAAAATCTTTGTGACATAAAAATTCTTTTTGGCATAAAAATGAAATACCTACATCCAAACTATGACGATGTTATTCGGTTAAAAGTTTTTTTAATCTTCCAAACTTAACACTTGTTATCTATTACTGTCCAGTAAAAGCGTAATAAGAGAAAAACAAAACACTACTTAGAACAAACAACTACAAAACCTTAGAACCTTGATAATAAGCAAACAAGAAAGTAAGCATAATAAACCGATGCAAAGGTTACCTAATTCAATTTGTAGCTGTCAGATAGTCCAACCTAACTATTTAGATGTCTCCACCTAATCACTTTATTTGGTGCCAACTTGCATTTGTTTCGCCGTCGTCCAATCCACGCCATTACCCAACGTCAGTCACCTTAAACGAATTAAGGGAATTAACAACTTGATAAAAGCCAAGTCGATGTTATAAATAAGACACGAAATAGGGTGACAACGATTTCAGGAGGCACGTCGCACGCAACGGAAAGGCACAATTTACCAAATTTCTTAGCTTTACTTGTACTACGTTCTTATAAAATCGGCTTTGAACTGAAACTATCGCGTGCTTTGAATACATCTCGAGTTTTTGGAACTAAGTATTTTTTATTGACATTTAAAACGAGCAGTGTATGCGAAAGAAAGGCTTGCAGAATGCGATGGAGGTTGTGGTAAGTTCTACAATTATGGCGTCATTCACTTGTAGCCACCTGCTTTGGCACGGATTTCTTTGTTGCTTCGTGAGTTATGGGAAAGTTCCTTTTCCTTGTTATATGAAGCTTAAAGGAGAATATTTATAGATGTAGTTTTCGTTCCTGTTTTATCTACATTTGGGATATAAGTTACACCAGTCGTTATGGCATCAAATTTTTTGTTTCAACCAACTTTTATTGAATTGTAGTGTAAGTAAATGTCACTTAAGAGAGCTTTATTAAGCTCCAATGCGGTATTAATTCATAAAATCCAGCCATTCAGGTATTCAATCCTATTTCGTCTATTTGCTTGAAGCCAACAGAGGAATACAAATAACCAAATACAGATTTAGTCAAATCAATTTACTGATGAAATTATTGGCTGAAATAATTGTGTAAATTATTCGTAAGTCTAACATTGCCTTAGAGGCAATAGTTTGCATATTAGACTGGCAACTATTTATTAATTGATATAACTATGCAGCAGATTAGCGCTGAGACTAAAGCGACGTTAATGCAAAGCATTTACGGTGAATTCGAGAAGGTTATGAAAGACTTGGTTGTTATTTTTGTGGTCGGAACAGTGGCGTAGTTGGCAAGAGTGGCAAAATGTCACGGGCCCCTCAGTCTCAAGAGGCCCCCAGCCCAAAAGGTCAAAAGTTTTTTTTGCTAAACTTACTTTTGAAATTTTTATTTATTAGATATTTATATAAACTGACGATTTTTATTGGGGCCCCATTTAATGAATTGGTCACCGGCACCGGATGGTGTAGTTACGTCACAGTGTCGGAGAGTTTGGATATTTTTTTTTTACTTTATGACTACTAGCAGTCATAAATCAATGAAATGAAGTCGTACTGGAGTTATAAATACCTACTTAGGTTTTTAATCTATATTCATAACTCCAATTACATATTTACGAGTTGTTTTAGCATTGACAAGCTACATAGAATTAGCAACACACACGGCTTGAAATAGCATGCCATTAAACACATGCATTTCGTCCATTTGGTCCGCATTGTTAATGGATTGGGCAGTATCCGCAAATAACTGTAGTAATGGAATGTTCGTGTGTCTGGATCGGGGTTTATGTGTGTTTTTTCTGGAAATAAATTGACAATTCAATTTTATTTCATACAATATTGAGTAGGTACCTAGTATTCTGAAGTAAAATTAGACAACGTTTTATTTTCTGGTTGCAACATTGTGAACGCTATTGCCAGTTATTTAAGCGCTTCCATGCTTCCGAGGGCAAGGAGTCTGTCCTGGTTACTATCATTATATGACTATGGTTAAGCTATGGTCCCTAACCCCTCCAAAAAAAAAACTCCCGCCCATATTCTCCACTGCCCGAGGACTGCTCAGTTAGAAGAAAAGAACATTGTATTGAATTGGGTTTATACCAAAAAACCCCAATGTACCTTTTGCTGGATTAAAAAATATCGGCATAGAAGACTGTTGCCACTGAATTAATCACAGTCAAAGTCGATTAAGAGTGGTTTGACGAGAAAAGTAATAATAATGTAATACTCGATAACAATATCTCAAAGCAAAGGCTAAAGTAGCAGTACACTTGCATTAAAATGTATTCATAGTCAATTGTATTGGTGAATTCCTAGAAGTTTAATAAGCAAAGTACGCAATAGCGTAATACCTATCTAAGATGTATACTAGATACACTACCTTGCAAGATCATCTTCTCTTCCTAGAAGAACATTGTGCACAATTCAGTTTTATATCTAACTAGACAACGCCCGCGGCTTCGTCCGCAGAAGTTTAGTTAAAAAAATATTGGATTCATCCCAAGGGAACATATAATCGGGATAAAATCTATCCTATGTCCTATTCCTGGATGCAAACTATCTGTGTGCCAAGTTTCAGCTTAATCCGTTCAACGGTTAGAGCGTGAAGGCGGGACAAACATCCAAATATCCAAACATCCAAACATCTTTACAAACTTTCACATTTATAATATTAGTAGGATACAACGTATCTGGAAACGTTATTATTTTATGTAAACAGTCCAAGAGCTATCTTAAGATTTCGTCCTTTTCCCATTAAGCTTATGAATATTTATGGCGGCGTGAATGTTTCGTGTAGTACAACAAAATAGCGTAATTTTTCATTATATTACGTAAATGAGAAGATGGGACTGATAAGACTTTAGACTATAGACATAAGATATTAGAAGTCTGGTGTTGATAAGAATGTTATTTTATTACCTACTAGTGGACCCGCCATCGCTTCGCTTCGGTAAACCTATGCCGAAACGAAGGTAAAAAGGCAGTCTAAGTTACTCCTTCCTACATCAGCTATCTGTCAGTGACAGTCCTGTCGAAATCGGTTCAGACGTTTCAGAGATTAGCCGGATCAAACAAACAGACAGACAATTCTTTTTTAAATGTTAATTTGGTATGTGTATCATGTAGGTATACGTCAGTATGCATTGAGTAAAAAGCGGCTATTTTAATATCACAAACAGACACTTAAATTTTACTTAGTTGTATAGATTGCTTAAGCTGAAGAAGTGAAATAATTTGTCCAATATGATAACCATTTACCAAATATACAAGAAAATTCAAGATCGCGAGTACCTGAAGTAGAATTACGTTACAGAACAACGTCTGCCCGGTCAGCTAGTTCTGCATAAAATATTAATAACAATAAAATAGCTGTAGATTAAAATTAAACCTAACTAAAAGACACAGCTTTATTATCCATGCATACGGCTATGAGCTAGAGTCTAGCTAGACAAAGAAGGCAAATTACATACAAGCGAGCTATTTTAATTAGCCTACTAACTCGGATTATTCCGGTCCGATACAAGTCTGCTTATTCCGTAAAATAGCTGTAGGGGAATCATTTTGTTTGTGCTAAAACATTTAGCTCTCAAAACTAGCAACTGTACTAACATTAGGTAATATTAGTAACAGTGCAGTGCTCATAGCTTTGGCGTGAGTTGAACGTGAATAAATAAATAACGCTGCATAATTATAGTCTCACAAGACTTTATTGTATGGCACGAACATAGACAAGACACATAGACAAGAAGACACACAACACACAAACACACACAGATAGAGAGAGAAAGAGAGAGACAGACACCGAAAATAGAACTAATCATTCAAATGTTTTATTTTCACCAGTAATCCCTAGTATTGTTACTAGTATACGAAGGCGATAAGTAATAATCTTAAAAAAATATTTCTTTTATTCACAAAACCCATGACATCTCGCCGTACCCAATCAACAAAAAGAAAACAGCCACTCATCCTTTCTAACTACCTTAACACTGACAGGCAAGACAACTGTCACTGCCTACGTCGAACGCAAAATTCCTTTTGTGTCAATATTTCAACAGCGACCTCTTTTTATATTAGGCTGTCTTACAACTATTCACACTATTTTTCATCTTGCAAGAGTGCGTCAACACTAATCTCATATTCGATTTGTTTCATAAAGTTATTTTTACACTAAAATAATATCTACCGTAGATAGAATTTTTCTCCCAACAGAACTGTGGCCCACAAAAATTTAAAATTATAAAAGTATCCTTTAAATCAGCTGTTCTTTTATATTTTTTCGACGCAAAATCAAACGTGGAACGCGAATTACTAACGTGTCTGTTTAAAACTTTGGTACACCTGAAAAATTCACGCGATTTTTTCTCATTACGTTAGGCATTACAACATAATGCCATAAACTATAAATAGAGCGCAAAATGAACCCTTATTTACAAAATTATTTATTTATAACTTAAAGTTAGTTTTAGATTAACGAAACAGAAAATTCTGCTCCATCGCTCAATAACGCCAAAAAAATTGTTGGTTTATTATCTATGGTAATTTTAACTGAATTTATTTTACTTCAGCATAATAATCAGGCCGCACCCTTTTCTAAAAACACTTGTTGAAATAACATAAGTTCCGGTCGGAAAAGGTTTATTATTCTCTCGGCGAGATAATTAAACTAAGCTCTCTAGAAAAGAGTGAGAGCTGTATTTTAATAGTGGTAATCATAATAATGAAACGCTTTTATTTCAGAAACTTTTATACGGATCTACACCACTATATAGGTATAAGCTCAGACCAAGAAATATATAGACTCTGCCTTCGGAACAAAATAGCGTAGTCCAAAAAACATAACGTTCTTAAATAACAAATGATAACGTTTCACGGTGTTTTGCTCAGCAGATCGTGTTCGATGACGTAATATGTCAAATCGTAAAAAATAAAATAAAAATACCTACCTCGCTTTTTTGTTCTGAAGACTAAGTCTAATTACTTTTTGGTTGGCTATAAGTGTAACACAGTAATAAATATGTTTGTGTTCATATTATGTACACACATATACGTGTACACACATTATAATATGTATATATTTCTTTTATTATTTTTATTACAGTTCCTTTTCACCTTATTTTATTCTACTGCTAACCACCTCTAGGGGGTGACTATTATTTTGTTTTTTATTTTTATCGTATGTATAAAAAATAAGCTTGAAATGCCACGATCCCCCGACGTTTCTATGTGAATATACATCAAGTAGGACTAGATAGTAATGTTAGTAGGTCCTCTTAAAGATAAGACTCGAATAATCGGAACGCCTAACACATTCCGGGAAACAATTAATTCCGCATTTCAGCCAAACGTTAATTCAAAAGTCAGTTGTTACACGTTAATTTATAATTAACTTTCTGGACCCTTGTCACTTAACGTCAGGATCACATTTCGCTAACAATTCTTTTGTAACAAACACCTGCGTTGTAACCAAACTTTGAAAGAGAAATTTAATAAATCTGGGTCACTTGGTGTTCGACCTAGAAAATATTTTGTGGACATTCTGATTTATTATTACTCTATCATAATAAGAATTGTAACTGTAACAACGTTCTCTATATGCCTCTCTTTCGAGCTTAGATTCAATGAATAAGACATAAAGACAGAAAAAGAGAGATAGATTGAATATCATTTTATAGATAATACTGATGTTACTGTTTCGTACTAAAGATTTAATTAGGTAAATGAAAATTCTCTAACAATTTTCGTTGGCTAAACATAAATTCAGGCTGTAACTAACTGGAAGATTATTTAATATTAAGTTGTTAAAGAGAAATTATAATTATAATATTGCTGTCGAAATTATCTAAACACCGCCCGGTATTAAATTGTTAACTATTATGTTTCTTTGAAATATTTGTACATAAGTGAAATATAAGAGTAAATACCTTCTCCTTTTTTCTATCAAGGGGTCTTCTAAAGAAAGAATTGTATAAGAAAATAAGTTACTGCGGACTTGGGAACCGTTCAAGTATTACGGTTAACGCAATTTTGGGGCTTGTAAAGTATTATTATGCGTAACATAGGGGGATGGGGGGCTGTAGAACCCATTACATAACATCTTTTTTATCTAAAAAACAACTAAGGAATACAGTTATCTAACTCAGCAAAATTGCAACATTTTATGTTAAAAATAATTTACGTGTTACGTAACATTTAGAAAACCGGGAAAATGGGTACAGAAAATCGTTACGGTGCGTTACATGAGGGGGAGGGGGGGTCAAAAACCGTAAAAAATTTCATTACGTAATGCTTAAACCGTCCTTAATGTACTTAGCTAGTATATTAATAATTACAAAATTACAATTCTATTTGGATAATTTAAGTCAATGTACGAGTAAATACTGGAATACGGAAAGCGA
>LGAG01000420.1:319935-378744 GCA_001278395.1 Lerema accius | reverse complement strand
GCTAATGCCGCCACGAGTAGTGGCACACGAGTAATTTCCTCACAAATCTCTTTTAATTTCAGTGGAAAACGTAATAAAAACCTTCCGTAATGGAACCGACCTGTTGAATACGTGACGTGAAGTCGCAAGATTACGCGTTTCTTATCGGGACTGGTCCTAAATTGTGAAGTTTTGAATATTTTGACGACCCCGTGGCCTAGTTGGTAGTGACCCTGCCTGCGAAGTGAGGGGTCCCGGGTTCGATTCCCGGCCGGCAGATATTTATGTGACAGATTAATGTTTGTTCTCGGGTCATGGGGATTAGTGATGTAATAATAAAAAAGAATATAATTGCAAATAAATTAAGTAACATTTTTACAAGGATTCAATACCAATTCTGAGTTTAATTTCAAACTTAACATCATCTAAGGTCTAGTAAAACTATAGTATATCTAACTGATTTGGGACTCCAACATAGTAAGGACTAAGAAAGTAAAATTTATTGGTCACTATAGCTCCAAAGAGAGTTTGGTTTTCGCTATATTTTAACTATTTCCATTTCGTTTAGATATGTACTAAAAATCTGTTTATATATTAGGCTTCCTGAAATATATGTACTTTTTGGAATAGAGTTTCTATGTATCAAACAGCGTTTTGAGTTCTAAGAATGACTAAATAAATCTTCGTATACTTTTTACTTTAGATTAATGCTAATAATAAAACTGTTATGTAGTGATAGAAAGAATAGGTATACGTATTATAGTCAAGCTTAAAGGGACCTGAGAAGACACTTATGCGTATGTAGGTACACAATAAGATACCCTAGTTCCCTACGTGACCGAAAGTTGAGCGATGGTTTTAGGGGTTTTTTACCAGGATTTAATAGTTTTTTGGAGTTCCAAGTTCTATTCAAAGCAAAATAAATTTCACATAACGCCATATTAGGTTTTCAAATATTTAGTTTTTGTAGAATTTAACAGACCCCTTTAGTCCTACTCGAAGTTTGTTACGATGTCCATGGGCGGCAGGGGTTGGTGGCACTGTCAGCTCGCTTGCTACCTTAAAAACCATAAAAAATGTAGAAACTATATCTAATACATTCTAAAATTATTTATTTATTCAAACAAGAAGTACAAAAGTCACGGAACCTTTCTCTCGAACAAAAAAGATTCGTGAGAATGGAAAGTAACGCATTTCATTAGGCTAACAAATAAAAATGGTGATCCATCCCGAAGATAATTAAGGAAATATCTGCCCTCGTTAAACGGCTCACATTAGCGCCTTAATATATCGTGAGCGTCTGTAAGTGATCATTTCCGGATGCTGGTATAGTGATAGCAGGTAGCGGAAGAGGTAGCGGGTAACGGTTAAGTTTAATTATTGGGTAAAATACACAAACCGGTAGGTTGTTAAATACAACAAAACTTGTCCAGTGTATTTTTATCAACCTTGGTGAAATAACGACAACTACACTTTGATATATAATAAACTTAAAACTATTAAATTACATACTAAATGTTATACACTTAAAATTAACTTAACAAACTTATCCATTTTAGTAAAAAAAATGCACGTTTTATTTCATTTTTTTGTTATAAAAACCAATTTATTCTACGAGTTAATAAGACGTAGGCAGATGCTCTATAATATTAAAAAGAGAACTATTTTTCTGAAAACTGTCCAATAAATCTGAGTAGGTAAATCAATTTACCCGCTGTTAGATTTCCGCTACTCCTAACAACATAACACATTCCTTAATTCGGTCCGAACGTCGACCGTGTCTGAACTGTATTTATCATTACCTAATTCTCTATGTTATGAGTAGAGTAAGAGTCATATGAGTACAATTCCATTGTGTTCTTGTTTCTTAATAATATAGTAATGTATTATGTAGTAGAACATATTTTTTATATTAAGACTCTTTGCCGATATTGTACTTTGATTATGTAGGTCTGTTTTTGTTCCATAGTCATATCCAGGGGGAGGGGTTTGTAACTTGCTGCAGACCAGAATTGCTATCCCTTATGCCAAGTTGAAGACATTTGTTAGGCATAACACCTTTACGAAAAGGTGATAGACAAACTAAAATACAACTATCGTTATAATACATGGCTTGAACACTTATCTATCTGCAAAAAACGTTTTCCTAATCATTATGCTTATGTTTGCTAATTTATCTACTCTTACGATTCCAAGCCTAATTTCATCTACATTTAGAAAGTTTAATCTACAACCACGTTTGTAATGTACAATGGCAAAAAATCTGACAATAGTTTTTGTACAATTTAATTGTTAGGCCCGCGGCACATCTCCCAAACCGAGTTTTAATTACAGTATGTCTTTTAAGAATATATTTCACTCGGGAGTTTGAACAAGGCATTGTTATTAAAACGACGATAAATATTCGTGTAAGATGTTGAATTGTTTTTTCGCTACCAGTGATAGTTACGAAATATATTTTTTTCTTTTTTATGTAGCTGTAAATAAGTGATGTTAATATCAGGTATTAGTTGTTGTTAGATAGTAAATTACGACAAGCGAGAATTCCAATCATTTATCTGGAACTTTTACCTAAACTATATTCAGTATAGACAATGATTGGCTAAGCGGAAAAAAACCCTACACATTCATAACAAACAAAGACATTAACACACACACACACACACACAACTACACACACACAGACACACAAACACAGAGAGAGAGAAATCTAAACTCAATATGCGTCTGAATTTTGGTAATCGAACCCAGTACAGAGCCTTTGAACAGCCAGTTTGCTATAATAGTAATTATCATCATACTGGTTATCAATCTATTTAATATTGACAAACTATTGTGATACCAACCTTCTTAATGGGACTTAAGACGAAGTCATTCCTTTTGCTGCCCTTTTTATCTTTTGATTGAGCCGCGGACGATTGCTTGTATATTATATAAATGTGTATATAATAGTGTGTTTATTATAATATTATGTTTGGAAAGTCGTAGTGATATCGTAGCGACTTGATCGCTAAAAGATTTTGGTATTCACATCCTCAATCGAAGTGGAACGGCACCAATTTTAAAGTCGCTTTATTGAAATATCGTTGAGGCGTATGAACTTATGGTATTCTCGTTTCAATTCTGTTTTGATACACGACAACGAAAAATTGCAGTTTTGTCAATGATATTATAACACAAAGTTAAGTAAATTATTAGTGACCTTAATATATTGTGTAAAATTAAATGAATTAACTTTTAATTAGTTGTCAATAGGGAACAGTTTTCAATAAGTTTACTTTCAACAGATAAGAAATATTTTAATGGTATTATGTAAAAATAGTACCTATAATTTTCTTAATACGAGAATGCCAATTTTAGTTGAAATTTTGATTGAAGGACTCCTAAACTTCAACAATTTTTAGATTGATTGGTAAAACGAGAATGGGACTGTACTAAGTTTGTACTTCCACCCTAGTCAAAATATGCGGTTGTCATTCAATTTCAGCCTTTTATTCATTACCTTTACGGTTCAAATTTCGATATATCAGCACAGCAGTATTTATAACTATGAACCTCTCACTTATTACGTTATTTGCGGAAGAGATGAACAGGGCATTTGCCTAATGCGTTTCAAGTGGTATAATTGACTTCGTTGCGCGATATTGAACCGAATCATATCGCTTTGATAAGTGAATCAGCCGTGGATACTAGCCAATTTTCACCAAAGTCAGTGGATCGTGAGATTAACCATTTTTTGTCATAGAAAAGTTTCCCATCTTTGTTACACTGTAACTGTTGCGTACAGATTTGCGTAATACTTCAAAACTTCAGTATCGGTTGAGGGTTCGTTTGAAAGTTTTTAAAGTTAAAAACTTCATTTTATACAGTGGTGAATATTTCCTCGTCGTAAGATTGCTACGCTTGAAGCACTGAAACTAAAGGTTTTGGCGTACAGTGCGTTTGATGTGGATAGTATAATTTATTGGGAGTCATTCTAGTATTACGTAAGAAGTATTTAAAAACTTAATGTGCGTGTTTATAGAATTATGTTACGTAAGTGAGTTCAAAGGCACTCATTCAAACATACCGGTCCAAATCTTCACCCTCTGCGGCCGGGAAAATGAACTTTATCTCAGTTATTGAAATAAACAAAAATTACAGTATGCAAACAAAACATTCCAACTGCACTTTTAACTTCCAAGCAATACTATAAGTCTGGTACCCGATTTCAAAGTAAATAGGTTGCAAGAAAAATACGCAAAGTAAATATTGGTATCAAAGACTGGGTTTCTTCTTTTATTTATTTTCAGGTAACTTTGTTTGTCAGGGTCCTGATTTGAATTAAGTTGTTTTACTGCTTTGTGATGTATTCCTTTTGCCTTTGTCCGGCCCAAGATAGCATACGTAATGAAAGGAAAATAAAACATTTATACGATTTCTTAGAGGTACTTTTTGTTCTCAAAGACGGTAATTCTGTTTGGGATGCGTATACTCTGATCCGTTTTTCTTTGTTTATGCCCAAGACAGTGGTTCTCAACTATGTACGTTAATTGAAAGACGAAATGGAGGTCCAGTAGATATAACGCACTTAGGATTTTCGTATAACAACTCAGTCGAAATATTCGTAGGTATAACTTACGTAGAAATCTCGTGAGTAACTATTTCATTTCAAACGTTAGGTTCTTGCGATGATAAAAGTTTGTATAAATAATGTATTTTTGTATTTTATAAAGATCTGTGGTTCCTTAGTATCAAATCTCAAGACCACCCAAAGAGTTCAACAATCTATAAACCTAATTTAATAAACACATTTTGTAATAATAAACTTTTTATTGTTCCTCCGGACGCTAGTTAATTGAGTATGTGAATTGGGCTTTAGATATAATTTATGCTTAACTGAATATCGGATATGTATTTCCTGTATTATCCCATCAAAGCGACATCCCACCAAGGCGTCATGTCATGTTTCTATGAGCTTCTAAAGCCGAATATCATTGATTTCATCTTAATTGTACCTCTTATGCTTTCTTAAACAGATTAACTAGATAATCTTTAAATGCGTTCGTTTCGGACCAATGTTATTTTGTGATTAGAATTAAAGTGTCTGTCTTTTTGTTTGTGAATCTGAAGTGAGCCTATTAGTATATTGTTTTATGTAATTTCAACTATGTTTGAAATTACTTTGCCTTTTATTGAGCACGGGTCTCTGTTCATAGGTAAAGCCTAAATAGATGGTTCGATTTGTGCTCCTAAATCATACTCAGACCTTCTCAGATACACTACATAGTTTTATTAAAAAGCCAGTTAGGAATATTTCACATTCTGTCCAGCCATTTATAAAGAGTACTACACATTTGAAAAACATTTGAAATTCACAGAGATGTTTCCATTATAACGATTCAGAATTAAACTTGTATTTACTGTAATACAGTTACAATGAAGCATGCCCCATTTAAAGCCATTACATTACACTATAAGTGCATTAATTAATGAATGTTACACCAATATCTATTAACCGCAGGGGACTACACTGCATCCGTTTAGACACTTCACTTACCTGATTATAACTGGAAGATTGTATTGATTAACCTTAATACATTGAATAAATAAACCTTAATGGTTAGTTAATGCCAATAAGAAAAATAATGTTTTATCTTATTTTATAAAAACACAGAGTAATTACTCTGTGTCTGTATTTGTCATGGAACTACTCCTAAGTGCTCCAATTTCAATAAAAAATGTATTTATTTACTATTTGTACAACATCTTTGGTTATAATATAATATCATCTATATGGCAGTTTTTCAGCCCTTATAATTTAAAAGAGAAAATTACTTATTGCTTACTGCGCATTTCTTCGAAGAATCAACAAGTCAAATCTGAAGGCCAAGTTTGACTAATTACTTTTACTTTTATCAAAGCAAAAGCGGTCAGCATATTAGGCGATTTGCAAACAAAGTTGCTTTCAACGGACGGATGATAAAGTTGTTAAACAATAATAATAAGTATGGTGATGGTTGCTTGATAATTATGATCTTTGTAATTGAGCTGACATAAGTAATAATGCCGAGATATTTTATTGTTTATTACGACGTTAACTTAGTATTTGATTTGCTAAGTTTTGTCTCTAGGTTTGATTACTTCTAATACTTCATTAAGCAGAGTTCTCATGATTGAGGAGACGTAGAGAATAGTCTGCAATACCATCGATTTTAATTTTTCCATAATAAAATTGGTGACATCTATTTAGTTATGTAACTATATAAAACATTTGTTTTCTACCTTTTTTGGAACTGTTATTAGTACTGCCTTTATTTTAGTTGTTTGATTTTTTGAGTTGTTAGTTGCTTGTGAAAATTTAGTTTGTACACCGCCTTAAACTCGTGACGTTTGAGAAGATTCTTGGAAAAATTGTCACCAATTATTTATTAAGATTGAACCAACTTTGGCTCATGTGATTTGAACGAAACCGCACGAATTAGTTTTCGAATTAACAGGCTTTTGATGGAAAGTTTCTGCTAATTTCTAGATTATACCCGCATTCCCATATACGCATAGGCATATAAATTAATTGTTATGTTTATATCATTAAGTAAAAATATGATAAACAAGCCACATCAAGTAGTCCATGTTGGCCATAGATATTAGTAAAGCAAAATAATATTAGGTACTTATAAATTAATACTATCTAATAATATTAAAATGCGAAAGTGACTCTCTCTTGTTACCGTTTCACGCCCAATTATTGGCTCAATCGAGTTGAAATTTAGCACAAATTTATATAATTAAAGCGAAGTACATAGGATACATTTTTAAAGCGAAAAAGTTTAGTAGGTAGGAATGTTAATTATTTTATAAGAAAACTGTTCATTAAAACTTCGAACTAATCATGTACCTATTTGAAATTTGATACCAAGGACTGATGCAAAGAATATGTCGATACAAATCAATTATATACGCAAATCACCGACTAGGAAATAAAGTTGACAACTCGAGCAACAATCAACCGAATACACATTGTAGTTAAATGCCAACCTGGCATAAGTACTTTACTTTCACTATTTGATGAGGCAATCATATTGAATTATAAGTATTATGTGCACTACTTATCATCAATCCTTATACCAAAAATGACTGAGTTTTCAGAACAAAAAATGAAGTAATTTTTTTCTTTTTTTTACAATTTGACAGACGCCACAAAGCATGACCTGTCGAGCAATGTACCGGGAAACGTTATCATTTGATAAGTACGTTATGTTTTTTTCTACTACGCTCATTTGTTCCGAAGTCTCAGTCTATTAATACAAAAAATACATTAAAAAAAAATACTATTGACATAAACGAATGTTTTGCTTACAGTAATTACGTTTTGTACGTCGCATACATGTAAAACCGCAATAGGTAGTCTATATCCGTACATTGTCACTACTCTGTACCGTGTACGTCAAATTCCGCGGTCACTAACCACACAGTTATAACCCCGTGTTTAAAGCATAATACTGATATTATTTGCGAAACTTTCAACCAAATTCATCAACCTATTATACCTATTAGGTAATAGGTGAAAGCTTTGACTTTTGCTACCATTTTAAAAATAATGTTGACAACACCCCATTACAAAGTTACAAGGTATTTCCAAAAATAAATACGAAAAAGGACGTATTATTCTTTCTTCGCATAATTCAGGAGCATACGCTTCATTTGAAAACCATTTTCGTCGCATTTTCTAAGGCCCTTTGTGATGACTCAATCGATCAATGCTTGCGTACTGTTTAGACTTCATTTATCATTCACTGAATTGATTGACGAATTGCGAAAGTCGAATTACACTTTCGGAGCTTAATTCTCTCAATACGAGGTGTATTAACTGTGAATGATTTATGTTAGAATTAGACGACGACCGGGGAAGAGTAGTTTAAAATAATTTTGGATTTATACCAAGGGAATGATCGGGATAAAATCTATCCTATGTCCTATTCCTGGATGCAAACTATCTGTGTGCCAAGTTTTAGCTTAATCCTTTCAACGGTAAGAGCGTGAAGGACTTACAAATATGCAAACATCTTTACAAACTTTCACATTTATAAAAATAGAAGGTAGGATGGTAGGATTAAGTTTACTACTTCTAAGGTACTATATTCATGTCATTATTTTTCATGCTTTATTTACTGATAGAATTATATTCATGCTGTTAAATTTCTGTAGAATATAGATACTTTGAGAGTGTATAAAATCTAGCTGACCTGGCAAACTATCTTCCACAATATGTTAGTCTAATGTAGCCTGTAGACCACATTAACGTGTTTGACAACAAATTTTTATCGTAAAAGATTTATTTCATAAATAAGTTATTGGAAAATTTTGATCGAAATTGTTGTGTCGTTTATGTGGAATTAATGATAAATAATAAATAACCGACCTACTTCAATTAAAATATCTAAAACAACCTAGTCTCTCTTGACATTGGTCCAGACGCTAAGGAATTTAGTGACAAACACAATTGTAAAGATTTGTACTAATTGTAACATGATTAAATTCGATTACCTCCGCATTATGATACGAGTAGAGCAGTTGAGCCGTGTAATGTCAGCATAACGGAAGCCTCTCACGTTGGCAATGACAATAAAATTTATATAAATACAGATCGGTATCAACATCACGTTTTATACATTAGATACACAAGCATTCGGCATGTCGCTAACAGAGTTATAGAGACATAATCAGTTTTAAGATCTTTTATGACGAATCAAATTGATGATACGTGTTTTAAGCACAAAGCTGGGGTTAGATGGGGTCTGAATTATGTACTTTTACAGTAATGTTATTTTTAGGAGTATTAATATGCATTACTGTGTATAACAAATTACAAACATTTTATAAAAAATTTCTTTGAGCTTTTTTGGGATTGATGATTAGTGAACTTATTAATTTTTTTTTTAAGATAAGCTTAGAGATAAGCATAATCTCAATCACGTCAGCTTTAAGAAAATACCATATCAAATCGCTTCACTCATTTAGCACCTATAATGCTACGGATTACACAAAACATTTATATCACCTCTTTTTGCTTCTAAATTTTAAAATATTAAGCCTCATTTATTAAAATCATCAATTCCATACGATAGGTATAAGTAAATTTTACAACAATAGCAACTAGTCTGTTAAAAATAATACTAACGCTATAATTAATGCTAACAGACTCATACCCTCGTAGAATGATTCCCTGTGTCGTGGGGGCATGAACAACACAAATAACACATCACGAACACCCATGACCCGCGAACAAACATTTATCTGTCACATAAATATCTGCCCCGGCCGGGAATCGAACCCGGAACTCCTCGCTATGCATGCAGGGTCTCTACACACTAGGCTACGACGTCGTCAAAAAACTGTTAAAAAAGTCTGTTAAAAGAGTCTGTTAAAAAACTTTGTCAGTAATATTTTACGCAGTGTGGTCAAAGCCTTACAACCACAGAGTATGTCATTAGCTTGTCAACAGTCCACAACCCACGCCCACCAGTAGCGTGCACTGTATTTACTGAAATGATCGGTCTCCTTGATAGATTGATAAAGTATTACTACCTACTAAACTACCTCTACTTGTATGTTTTACTAATGCTTTAGTAAAGATAATTACAGTTCGTTAAACTTGATGTTTAAATTGAGTATTGTGTGTAACAAAGTGTTTTTGGAATATTGATAGTTAAAATGATGTTAAATGAAGTTTATTAAAAAATTTTTTTAATAAAAATAAACTTACAACTATACACATTATACCGCAATCAGAAGTAAGTTTGAAAGCAAATTTTAGTTAACAAAAACAGCCTACAAATAATTTCTTCGTCTGCACTCAAAAGCACAGAATCATTTATCAAACCAACCAAAAAATCGCACCATCACACATTTAACACTTACCTTATCTGAATTTAGATAATCGCTCTAAAACCAATTTCTTTAAGGACACTCAAAAGCATATAAAAGCGTTTATCAAACAACATCAGCTGTCGAACTATCGCAAATAAAACCTAAAAATATTTCATTTCAACTTCATAAAGCGTCCTTAAACCAATTTCTTCACCGATACACAAAGCTCAAAAACGGTCATCAAATCACACACGCAACTTCAAACAACCTCATCTGAGTTTTTAAGAATACTAATACTATTTTCTTTATCAACACTCTAAAAGAACCGTTTAACAAACCGCACTATCAATCGCACTACCGCACAAGCAACTTCACATCACTTTGTAGTCACTTCGTAGTCACATCACTTCGTAGTCAATCACTTCAAATTCAAACGTCAAGTTGGCGGTATTTGTCCGTATGAAGCAAGCCACTGGGCTGTGAGAGCTTAACAACTGGCAGTGATTAATCAAACTCAATTTGAATGATGTCGTTATGTACCTACAACGAATGCGAAAAGTTTACTCTATTAAAAGCTTGAGTATGTTTTCGAGGGCTGTACGTCACACCGACGTGTAATGATTGCTGATTTGTACACGTTGTGTGATGAATTATGGTCCACATTTGTTGCGCCATTTGTGAGTGTTTGGTATTATTATCGTAACATCGAATAAGTTTCACTTTTAATGCGGCTTCAGATTAAGTTTACATAAAAATTAAAATGTAATAAAATATAAGTTACAATACAATAAGCAATTAAAAAGTATTGTCACTAACATTTTTAGTTTATGTCAATAGTTTAAAGCCAAATAACAAAATTTAATCTGATTTTTTATTATTGTAAGGAGAGGGAGCTGTAATAAACAATTTTTTAGCATTAATGTTTTTTTTTACCTTCATTGGCGTATCATAGACAACATAAATATCAAGATTATGTTAAAAACACGAAAAAAACATCACTACGGTGTTACAGACGGCCAGGTTTGTTAGTAGACCGACTATTTGTCGGTTCTAGTTCAAAGTTAAACTTCGTAGTTTTGTAGGCAAGAGTTTTATGGGGATTTCTCACGATAGCAACACGGACTGTTGTGTGGTAGTAATCAGTGGTTACCGTTTTGCAAGTATTTATGGAGCTTACTTCTTGCTTGGTTTAATTAGTTCCATAAACTTTGGTTTAGTTTTTGTATGAATTTTTGGAACATAATGAAGAAAAATCTAGAACTCAAACTTTGAGATAGTCTTTGATACTTTATTAGGAATGTAGTTAAATGAATTTACATTGAAAGTACATCTTTCTTTAACAGAGCTTTTTGTAATAGTTAATCTAATAATACAAACACAAGCGATTATTTATCATTAGAGACTAAATCTGATTTGAATCTTTTTCGCACCTGACCTAAAAAAATCAATGTCATGTTATTTTAACAATTAATCACGCTCGTATCACCTGACACTTCATAAATTATCGTCAAAAACACTTCAAATATAATGTAACTTGTAATATATTCGTAAAACATGTTTTAAAAACACATTTTAATAAATCGAAATCAATTCATAACTCAATTATTATTAAACTACATCAAACAAATAAATAAACATCTCGCTTGTTATTGGACTTGTGTTTGAATAATAAGTTATTATTTTCGTAAAGTAAATTATAGTTATGTAACTAAATAAGGCTTTGTTCTCGTTATAATAGAGAAAGTAAAGTAATATCATCTCCAACACGTGCCTTGCCTCTGGCTACTGATAGGGTAGCATTTTATACTCATTAGTGATATCAATATTATTAAAAAGAATACGTCTTAAGTGCACGTCTAAGGCGTCCCAGTTAGGCCGCTTTTCTTTTGTGTACGAACGAGACGTCATATAATTATCTTAAAGAAGATAACGACGCATACTAATAATAAACATTATTGAGTGGAACTCAATTTATGTTTCCTAACCTTTTCAATATCGTTATTCTTGTGACCTATGAGGAAAACTGACCCGTCTTTAAAATGGTATTAAAAAAAACAAGTTACTTTTTTCTGTAATTTTTATTTTAAGATCCTAATAATTGGGCCCTTAAAGCAGCTAATTTACCACCATGGGGGTGATAACCTATAGGTCAGGAACTCAGACTCTAGATACATAATACAGATCAGCTCCATTTCGTGAGTTAATAGAAGCTTATACAAGCTAACATTTTGTTCCTAATAAGTGAAAGAGTAATATGGCATAAATAGGTCCATAATAAAGTATATTAATTGCAAATCTTAACAAACACAAGTACGAACTAATAAGGCACGTATCAAGCGATCAATTACACCGTTAGTAATGCGAGTTGCGCACGCTACATTCTGCGCTAATAACTGTTCTTAGTGTTCTTTCAACACACAGTTTTTGATTCTCACACGTTGAGAAACAGAGCGAGGAGCTTCCATCCGTTTTTAGTGCTTAGATAGTACAGAGATGTATGAATTTTGGATACGAATAGGTAGTAATAAAGTTTGTAGCGTTTTAAATACCAGTCGATCACGATTTGACTAATGTTAGATTGATATTTTGACTAAGAAGCATGAAGTACGGTCGCTGGGCTGGTCAGTTTTTTAATATTTAAATTGTAACATAACTCCTTATGATAATGTCATAGGTATCTGAGAAACATCTTGAACAAAATCTGTGCAGTTGACATGGTCAAACATGGTATTAAACATGGAAATGCTTGTCAAATTGTGCTAGATCATAATAGTAAGAGTGGGTATTTATAAACAATAAGAAACTCATAATAAATAGCACAAAATTACACAATTCACTGTCAAAAACTTATTGTACTTATTTAACAGAAAAGTTACATACCTAGAAAAACACCGTTTTCTTATTTGAACTCTACATTTTCACTTGATTCTTCGGTCTCCTTAAATTCGCTGTTAACCCTGCACAAATTCTTGCTACATGCATGATGCCACATCCAATATTTAATGTATCCAAGTCTCATGGGAACAAAACGAAAACAATCGTGGGTTCGATCTGAATTCCTCAGTTATGCAGTTATCGTTGACCTTGAATTGTTCTCGGTAATATTTATTATGCACTGTTGTTCTGGTTATTGCCAGTATTGGCCTGACCTGAATAATTAAATAGGTAGCGCTTTATCGATGACCTTTTGTAAAATAGAGGTGTCTGTGATTGTGAAATAATGAATATTGAATATTTATTTACCCGACTGGCGCACTGAACTACAGTATTAACTTAGTAGTTTAAACGTCAGTCACTCGAACGAGAGTTCTTGAGTTCGAACCCGGTTTACATTGACGTCTTAATTTTAATTGCTAATCTTTCAGCCAGGTCTATTATACTAGTCTATAGTCTATTGTTTGATATACGATGATATACCATTAAAGTTAAATTAAGACTATAGAAAGGATACACTAGTAGGTATTATTAAATACCTAACAAAATAGAGATATCGATGAACAAAACAGGAAAAATTATCAATAGTACAGTTGTCTACGCCCTTCAAGAATTTATATTATCGAGCGAAAACATTGAAGAACATCACTCCAGTTCTTTTAATTTCTACCTAAGAACATATTATAGTTTTGTGGCTTCATATTAATCATGTCTGTCAAAAGACATTGGCTCTTTTGTAAGGAATTTCCAAGTTATACTCGGATTGATTTTAGTAGGTGGGCTTAGTGGGTTGTAAGTCAGGTATTAACGTGAAAGTAATAGTTAAAATTATTAATTCGTCAAAAGTACTAAATTAAAAAAAAAGTACTAGATACAGCGTCGCCTATTAGGCTGTCAGTATACGAAAAACAATTAATTGACGATAAAGAATATTATTAAATATAGATCACATTTTTTGTCATGGTAATTGCATTTGAAATTAAATAATGACAATACCAAGCATAACGTAATAAAATAATGGGCCTAATGTAAAAATCTGTCATCGCTCGTTAGTAGTTGGTTCCACAAAGACATCGTTATAAGATTTCATTATAATACAAAAGAAGCCCACGCTCTGACTTATAATATTGTTACGTAAACATTACTTCAAACACGAGTTACGAAACCTCCGAAGTCGTGTTCTCTTTATAAGAAAGTCATATCAAAATTAGTACAATACGAGTACTTATAGCTACAAAAAGGTGACAGAAATTTCTTGTAAAAACAGCAGTAATATGTTAAGTGGGTTTCCACGTTCGGCGTGTATCTACTTTAACAATATAGGCAAATAGAAAGCGCTTGTTTTGATGTATTGTTCGTAGACTTTTTGACTGTTGTAGTAATAAAATAAAAAATAACGTTAGAAGCTCAAAATTCTAAATTCAAAATCATTCATTCATGTATCAATAATACACCTATGTACGTCATATTATTGAAATTTCTCCCATTTCGTAAAGATACTTTGATATTTAGGAGAAAAAACAAAATGAAAGAAATAACAGTCATAATTAAAGGTCAGAAAAAATCGAGGGTGGCTCCATTTTTAGTGACCGGGTGTGTAGTTTAAAGAAATATTAATTCTAACTGCATAAGTTTATGTGCTCTAGGTATTCTAAATTATGAGGAGAGTCCTATTTCCTGTCATATTTAACAGGTTCAAGTCATTTTCGTGCCAATATTGCTAACTAGTAATCATTAATAGGAAAACAAAAAACCTGATTGCTGAAAAGTGTAGTTCGTCGAGCCCTTTAGGCTATACAGCGTGCCAAAGAGGAATAATTATAATAATAACGCTATACAATCATATCCCCATACTAGGATTCCCTGTGTCGTGGATGCCATAAACAACACAGTAACACAAACATACCCCCAGACTGAGAAACAAAATTGAAATTCATCATTCAAATTTCGGCCCCGCTGGGAATCGAACCCAGGACCCTTTGAACGGCGACCTGGCGTGGTAACCATTGCGCCAAACATACATACATACGATCGATAAATATTACCCTCCTCACGTAGTTGGGTAAAAAAGCTAGTTAAATCACGTATAGCTTCAAAACACACGCTACCGCGGACTTAGCAATCTCATTATCGGATATAATTAATTGAAGTTCAGGACCAAAGTTTTTGGTTGGCAACCCGAGGGAATTCCATGATTACGTTGAAGGGTACTGGAAAAGACAACATGAATTTTGGAGCACTTTGCGGGTTAAATTTATCGTAAAAGCTATAAATAAAATATTGGGTGTAACGTAAGGTCAAATAATATCGGATTGGCAAACTCGGAAATGTATTTGGCCTGATACGGTTTGAAGTGGGATGGTCATAAAGGGAAAGTTATCTTAATTTTTTTGTTAAGATATGTTAATAAATTAATATGCCATGTAAGAGGTTAAGAAACTAACGCTATTATAAGACCTATCTTAAGATAATAAATACGGTGAGGTAGATGCCATAAAAAAAAATTCATCCCCACTTCATAGATAGAGGAAATACCGACGAAAAAATTAAAGATTCTAGTTTACTGTTTTGTCAGTACGATAAAATATAATGTAGGTACCCATACAAAACTGTATATTTTTTGGAGTTAAGTCTAAGATAGACGAGCAGACAGACTGACTGTCGTGACAAACCTATAAATAGTTTAGATTTTTTAGACTATTAAAAAGGTCTTCTTCCAACAAGGCCAGAGAGCATTTAGAAAAACAATATCTTGAAATACCATTTCACATTGGAATATAATATTCTATATTACGAGTAAATTAACACCTAAATCTCATCTAGAAAAGTTTTACCTCTCCAAACAACTTGGAACTCTTGTAATCGGGATCAATGAAAAAAGTTGTATTTAAAACTTTTCCCTCTGACCGAGAAAGGTTAAATTTTAATGATGGAATACTTTTTGTGGCGAATTAAATGCTTTGTTTATCAATATGTTGACTTTTCTAAAACCTTTTTATATAATATAGAATCCAAACGTTATTTTCTATCAAAATTCTATTTTATTTGGGTGCAATATACCTTCATCATCATCATCACAACCCATAACTGTCCCACTGCTGAGCTAGGGTCTCCTCTCGCAATGTGATAGGCCATAGTCCACCACGCTGGCTTTTTTATTGCTGCTCCTTTCCTATTCATTTTAGCGAGATGTTATATAGCCTATAGCCTTCCTCGATAAATGGACTATCTTACACTGAAAGAATTTTTCAAATCGGTCCAGTAGTTTCTGGGATTAGCGCGTTCAAACAAACATAAACAAACAAACTCTTCAGCTTTATATTATTAGTATAGAAGTATAGATTAAGAGCCTTATAGCGGAAGCTATGGCTCTAAATAATTGCAGAAATCCACAAGCACCTAACCCTATATAATTAACCGTTGTTCCCCCACTCAATCTCTTTAACAGCCCAAGTAACTCACGCCTTATCAATCAAGTAATTCGATAGTTCCCGCAATACGGACTCCAATTCAAAAGCTTAGTTTAATTACAATCCATCGAAACGATTCGATTTCTCCCGTTTCCATTACGGACGCTCATTTGTCGAATAGTGCATGTAGCTGAAGTTCTCAAGTGATTAGTGGGGCCCACTAATAAACCCGAAGGAATCACGGTCTGAAATTCAAAGGAACGTACATTTTTTATTAATCGCTAACACCCATCACTAAGAGGATGTAATAAGCATGTAATGGTCCTCCTTATAGTTATATTCGAGTTTTGTTTCCTTGTTCATGGATGGCATAGTGGTACGGTCAGCTCGTTTATTTATTCTTATTACATAACATAAAAATGGTACCATCTAATGTCTTAATAGGTCTCATTAAAGTGGTAATTTCAAGTGGTCATGATGACCGAAAAAATCAAGCAAAATAATTTGTTATTCTATTTACCACACAGATACTGTACATTATATAAGGTGTCCCCCCCCCCTTTCCCTTAACTAAACTGATAAGACTCTCAAACCCTATAAATAAAATGTTGTTAAAGATACTCTTTCAAACAAAATATTAGTTTCAGCGAATACAATAGAACCACAAAATTGTTAGAAGCAAACACGACGCCATTAACAAAATGAAAACTTTCTAGCGAATGACTGGCACAATCAAGTTTGTTTTGTATACATTTTCATTAATATAAATAATGTATACATTACACTGTTACTTAATAATGGAGAACTTTACAATATGTGAACCTTATTTCGACAGAATATAAAATAATATTTGAGCAATATTGTTGACAAAACCGACCTGATTTCTCTTTGTAAA
Source organism: Lerema accius (assembly GCA_001278395.1). Classification (NCBI taxonomy): domain Eukaryota; kingdom Metazoa; phylum Arthropoda; class Insecta; order Lepidoptera; family Hesperiidae; genus Lerema; species Lerema accius. The sequence goes on along the minus strand of LGAG01000420.1, from coordinate 361,677 downwards.
ATAAGCTCATTACCTCAGCCATTTACTTTATTATTAATTAAAAATTATTAAGTAATGATCGTTTATAATCTTTCGTTAAAAGTTAAGCCATTACAATACTCGCTGTCAATAATAGGTGTTTGGGTTAAGGTGGGATTTTGCAAAGCGCTACGACCGACATTCAGCGACATTGTTAACATTCAGCGTAAGGGTAAACCATGTTACTTTGCAATACTAATTAGTAAGAGCCCGAAACCGATTAGATCTGAAGTTTATAGTCGCGCAACAGTTGCAGTCGCATATTCTAATCGAACTTATCACTACTACAAGATAATGTGATCATTAATTGACGCAAAACTGTCGTTCGTCTGGTTCTGCGGAATCGCATCTTTAAACATGCAATATTTCAAATTTGGAAACAGACACTGCGCAAGAGATGGCGCCAGGAGCATTGCTAAGTATGAACGTTGGTATTATATGGATGCGCTTTTCTCTAAACATTTACTACACATATTACCTATTTTACAGATCAATGAACTCTTTATACGTATGTCTACCAATTACATTTTATTTCACACCATTTATAATATAATAATATTCTCGACGGCAATCATTAGTATGCCTCACTTGCAGTTTGTCAAAAGATTCTTCGCTACCCCTGAGGACAAATGGTCATCTCTCATATGAGTATACTCGATACTTAAGCCCTTATTGTGCAAAACACTAACTAAATAGTCATAATAAATGGTGCTATAACTTAATGCAATCCACACTAGTAAGTTGAAACGTAAACAATTCTGATTTACCTTCTAAATTTCGCGTGGGTGTCTAGATTTGGGCCGTAGAGATATATGTGACCTGTTGGTTATGTAATGTATGTCGGCTTTGAATTATTTAGTTTGGATGATCATATTGTTTTAGTGACGGTTTACACTTGCGATACGACGCACGACACGACACACGAGACGACATGATAAAATGTAAAAAAAATCATAGACTAATCTTCATGTACCGTTGGTAGTTGTTCGTGATCGTGATATTAAATAAATTTTGCTATGGCAGCATTAATAACCTAAAAATCGGCTGGTCCCTTGAAGTATCTTAACAATAGCACCTACCCAGTCCTACTGTGGTCCTAAACCATAATAAGACCCTTAAAAAAATACTTTACATATTTTTTAACGTAAACGCGTCTTTTAATTTTCTGTCATACGGGGCAATCCTAAAAACCCAATGACAAAATCGGAGGATACAGTTTGGCGTTGTAGTTTCGAATTTATCGTCTCCATCCAAAATTAAATTATACCACTGGATAGCTAAAGGATCAAAGAATTAAGTAAATAAGCGTGAACAGTGAAATTTTGCGCGCGGTGAAGGGGGAAGCACCGGCATTTTGAGGTTATTTTACGACGTAACTACATAAAGAAGTATATTTTATAAAAAAAAAATAACCTGTAACATAAACGTATTCACGCACAATACACAGCCGTGTCCATTACACAGCTGTACACATTTTTTTAACACATAAGTTCAGTGACAAACACTCTTATGCTATAATTTGTAATGTATAATTTAAGATTAACTCTTCATAAACACATAATAATTCCTTCTTCTATATTACACATAAATCCTATTTACTCGTTATATTATTTAGTGTCACAGTAGTATGACCTAATAAGGGAAAATTGTGTTTGTATACCTATATTTCTCGTACCGTATCTTCAACTCGAAGCATCCATTAAAACTTTTAAGATAATAACAAGTTATCAACAACAAATGAAAATGGCTGCGACAACTTTCCTTTTTGTACGAACTGTTATTTTTCTGTACAACATCTGACAAAATGTTTCGTATAAATCTTCTTCGTAAGATGTTTCGTGTGCGAATTCGTACGCAACCGAAGTTTGTTATAATTAGTACCTGTTTATTATTACGTATGGGTATAATATGTGCTATAAATACGTTTAGGTTACGAAAAAAAACGCACATTAACAAATTCCTTTACACATTATATCACACACAGGTCAAACGTCAAGCCCCTTGACTAGTCAGATTGTTTATCAATAGTTTAAAATGAGTTATGGTCAAACTTTGACCAAGACTAGAAATTTAGTATAACTAAAAAAATTATGAGTTAATAACCCCCTTTTTCGCAATCGACAGAAAAAAACTACAATCAAATCAACAAATTCCCATCTGTGCGCGCGATTTTGTAAAAAAGAAAAGCAAAAATTCCTTAACACGTAAACAAGAAACGTCGGGCCTTTCCGACCCTACGATAATTTCTCATCACATGTAATTAGATACTTTAGGAACAGTCATTAAGCGCGTTATGGGTCTAACAGGCCCCTTTTATTGGCCGCTAATTTGTCGTATTTAAGTAAAAATGTCGAAGCTACCTTTAACATGATTAATTGATTTGTACCCAGATTACTTCCGAACCTTGCTAATTACAGAATAATCCGAGGATTAAAACAAGTAGTGTAAGTTATCGGAAAAAAAACAAATAGACAATTTAGTAAATAAGAGCCATCAAAGATAATATTATTATAGAGAGAGATTCTTTATAGTCAAGCATTATGTTTGTATGGGTGTGTTTATGTTTATGTATGTCCGTTTCTTAAGTACGTTCTACTGCCCAAACGACTGGACAAATGATAATATGACGCCATATCCCACACAAAACAGCAGTTTGGTTGTTTATTATTTAGTGACTAATACCTGCATAATAATACCATTATTACAAAATAATCTAAAATGATACAATTATTAAATGAGCCTGATAGAAAGCAAAGATATCTTAAATCTTAACTTTGTTTGCTATTATACAAATCTCACTGATCATTCGGACCCTACAATATTTTCTCATCATATGTAATTAGATATTTTCCGAACAGTCGTTAGGCGTGTTCTGGCCGTAACAGGCCCTTTTTATTACCCGTTAATTTGTCGTATTTCACTAAAAAATGTTTAATCAAGCAATTAAATTGCTTTTTACACGACGCCCAAAATGAACGGGGATTTTTTTAGGGTTTTGTCTGTTTTGCTAAACATTTTTACTCTATCAAAATTTTTAAATAAAATATTTTATGTAAGCAGTATTTTTTTACTATTGTTATACTACCAGAATACTATACTATACAATATAATGAAGCACAGAACTCTCTTTTCGTTACTTTAATAAAGCAGTAACATATTGACATCAGAAAACGTAATTGCTCTAGGTAAAAAAATATTTTCGATAGAGCCCAAAAACTTTTGAAAAGTCAAACAATAAATCCTAACTTAAAAAGGTGCAGATATAATACACCTTTTTAAGTTAAGATTAAAATCATAGTTATTATGATTTTTATATTATTTTTATAGCAATTATGTACGTTATCTTACGTCGATATTAATAGCATAAAATGTTTTTTTTGTGGTATGTATATTTAATTTGTCTTTTTTTATTTTCTTTCATGGTTAACAAAAATTTTTTCAATTTATGTTTCTAAACTATTTAGCTAAGAGTCACAATTTAGAAAATACCTCAGGATGTAAACAACAATATAAATATTGTTGTTGACTTACCTCAAGGTAAGCGCAAATTCTGATACCTTTGTAAAAAGTCGTAAAGCATTCTCAAAAGAAAAAGTGGTAAAACATTTTTAATAAATAAATTTAGGGCAAAACTCTTGCTTGACGCACATAAGGCATCATATTTCTTTGTTCTTTCTTTTTGTATGGTCTCAAGGGTGTATGTATGTGGACCAGGAGCGAAGTGGTAAAAAATAAAATATTCAAAAGTTACTTGTTGATAGATTTACTAATATCAGTAAGATTAAAAAAATTATCTTACGACTTTAGAACTAGATTACTAAACTAGACTAAAATGGACTACATCAAAAAAAAACTTATAGTTTAGGCTTCAAAATAATGGTTTTAAACTCAACTGAAGATAAATTGCTTATATTACCCTTAAACCGCAATACATTATATTCCTTGCGGATTTGACTTTCGGAAAATGTTTTGCTTATTTCTATTTTACTCGTCAAATCTTGTATTTCATTAAGTTTGCGAATAGTTTATTAAAAGAAATAAACAATTAGATATTTAACAAACTAATCTAGTAGATGAAACATAACTATATCTGGCAAGTTGGAGAATTAAATAGCTTTAGTAGAATATATTTGCACCCTTCTCTCTGCCTACTTTGTCAATACAACACGCTGAGTCGCCCCGTGACCTCTACACGGAACCAATTCTTGTTTAAAATTCATTATCTCTTAATCGATATATATCACGTAATATATTTTTAATAGCAAGGAAATTTTTTAGCCGGAGAACAAAACCCCGTCTGTTAAAAACTTTTTGTGGGTGTTGCGGGAGATGTAATAAAAAAATATATATAGCCTTTGTTACTGCCACAATGGAGACAAATCCAAAGACACATTTTTTGTCGAAGTTCGTGCAGCTGTTTGGACTGAAGAGCGTATAAAGAAATTGTCATATATATACATGTACAGTCACAAGCATAAATATCTGTCCTCCCCCCCTAGGCGTCATAAATACGGAATCGGATACCGGGAAGTTACTTTTAAGGGGTCACATATTTATAAAGCCTAGGGGGGTTCAGATATTTTTGCTCGTGACTGTACCTACAGCATACAGACATTCGCTCAATAAACACAACCGTGTTTCTACTGCAATAAAAAAGAACGATATTGTTAAGTATTACCGGCATAATATTTTTAAATATTTGGAATTTATCTAAAAATATTTCTTATTAAGCTATAATATCCGCAATTGGTGTCATAAAACAGATTGCGTTAACCCAGAATACACCCCCTGTCCTCTATTTGCGCGTTTCCCGACAACTTTTCTAATTTATTCCACTCGAGCCCTTACGCTTACTTTGCGATGTTTCATTTGTCTAATTTGGCTTTTAAAATTATTTATGTTTAGCAATGTAAAGGTGGTTTAGAAGTTTTGTGGATTTACAAATTTAATACCGTAATATTGCTTACTTTGACGTCTTGCAAACAATAATTAAATCTTTATTAGGTAATAAAATATTTCTTAACTGTAAAAACACAGGATGATAGAGTATCTGTAATGTAACTTTTTATGATTTTGTCCGTACGAGTAAAAGTATGGAATAATTGCAATTGCGTTATCCACGTATTCTACAAATAATTGATGAAACTCTTTTGACGTAGTCTATAAAAGAGAGTTTTTTATGGTTTTAAGATAGCAAACGAGCTGACAGTGCCACCAACCCCTGCCGCCCATGGACAACGAACAAACTTCGAATAAAACTAAGGGGAGACTGTTAGTTGGTTATCAGTTCCTGTTAGAGACTTCGTTCGAATAAAGCTTGATATTAGCTAATAAACAGGTCAAACGAACCTAATTCTATTAATCTTTAGACAAGTAAGGTCACAGGCGAGAAATTTTAATAAATCAAACATGTAAATGGAATAAAAAGAAGTGGGAAGTTTTTAAGCCTAATATCATGACGCTACGAAAAGGAGTATCGAAAAGCCGACAAAATCGCGTAACGTGAGTGACCATTTCTCTATATTCCTTTATATAATGGTTAGATACTTTTCTAGGTTTACTAGGTTATCACTGCATTGCTTATAAATAAAGAAAATTACAGTTTACAAGTTCAAATACTGATAAAGATTGCCTAGTCACATTTCCTTACAAGTAAAAACATCAAAACTTTGTCACAAAAGAACTTTGTTGTTATAGTGAGCGTAAATGCCAGCTAAATATAAATTGTCCAATTGTAACTTTAGAAGCAACATTTTAACTAAAGCTTTAGGTACTAAATATAGAACCAGGGAGAGATGATTTTGCTTTAGTTTAGTTTTATTTTGTTATCTAAATTAAATATACATATTTATAACCCGCGTTGAATAAAATGTATATTTCTGAGGTTATTCTCCATGTATTTAAACAAAAATCCCATGTCACTTTTACAATGGAGTCGAGTCCACTGACATGCTATACGAAATACGCCAAGCCGTTTAGGCTATAGAAGGTGCCATAGAAATGGACATACATACATACATACGCTCGAAAAACATTACTCTTCTTATGGCGCATACTTTGATGTATCCTTAATCAAACATAATTATAAAAAACGGCCCCCTACTGAGCACGGGTCTCTCCACGTAACTGAGGAGGCCTAAAGCATACTCCACCACGCTTTTCCGGAGTTAGTGGCCAACTCAAGTATCAGAAGTTTTCGTACCACCTTATCCTACAAGCCTTACCACGTTGGAACTAAGTATATTGTTTCAGATATCTCTAATAAAAGGAAATAAGGTCTTTGCAGAAGACGACTCTTTTGCATGAAAAGTTTCACTCTCCGTAGCCGTGTGCGCTAGTTAGAGAAGTTTATAATTCGAAACACCCTATTTTCTTAGCAAGTTCGTGTCGTTTCTTGGCAGAATTTGACTCGAATTTCAATTTCCAGCGCCGAGCTTTGAGATTGTCTTCGTTCTGTTATAATATATGAGAATTGTTGGATGGGTACCTATAGACTTATATCTACGTACCTCTGTGTGCCGTTTTACATCTGCGACTTTTTGTCGCACTTTTAATAATGCTGTGCAAGTATTGTGTGCACTCGACTTCGACAGATGGAAGGTAGTATTTTTCGGGCGTATGTATGTCTATATTGTTGCTGTGTTTATTTTACGCACTACGTATTTTGTAGGAGAACGGAAACTAAAGTTACTTTTTTACGTAGGTACTACACTTTGAATTGAAATATACTGTGTTACAAACTAAAATACGTGCCTAACAATGCAAGCTTAGGTCACACTGTGCTATAAAATATGCCTATAATATTTCTCTACAGTCAATAGTCAATATCAAATATTTTATTTCTACTTAACGTCGTTTACTAAACGATCGATTTCACTACCGTTTATAGCAAAATTAGCAAAACGTATTGCCTTTCTTACCCACAAATTGAATGAAGTCGTTAGCAAACTCGACTAATGCAAAATACAAGAAACAAAAAGTAGAATTCCCTGTAAAGTTCCAGTAAAATCACTCGCAATTCTCATACGAACGTTAAACAATCATTTGTCATTATAACTACTAGATGTCGCTGTGCAGATACGCCGCGATTTACAAAATGGCCGCCGTTCAACGTAAACGTCCATTGGAAATTGTGCTTAATGGTTATTGACTTATGATTTAAATTCTATTAATTATAAACTAGGAAGATCGCGTGATAACTTCACATTCTAGTTACCACAGAGTAAGAATTTCTTCATGCCGCTTAATTTTATCACTCACTCGGTTTACATTGCTCCTTATCTTAGATATAGCGCGTCGGTTGCTCCATTTATAATGGTAATGGATTGGATGCTTACATTTGTTTAGAATAGTGAAAATTGAAGTGGTGTTTAGAAGTATTTCACGTTGACACCGTTGGGGTAGTTTTATGGAGCTGTCTACGAGCATTATCTTTTTAAGTAATTGATATGGATTAGGAGTTAATTTTCTTAGAATTAATTAATAGCGAGTAATTATTTATTTAAGACAGCATAAGGATAGTTTTTATTTTATTTTGTTTCTGTATTTCAAGTCTACTAAACATTTCAATTATCGTGGTATTAACGTATAACTAATATTCTTTAAATCACCATTATCAGTAAGAAAGTAATGTTTTATTTCTTAATTTCAATGTCTCTGTCACACCTATTTTAAGCAATTTTAACTTTTCTACATTCTTATCCACATAAACTTTAACTATGCCAAACATCAAACTCGCACTCGCTTTGTATTGCTTTAAAAAGAGATCTAAAGTGGAATACTTAACGTATTAATGTACAGATAATAATAGCTTACTCGTGTATATTAGTAGGGTCATCCGACTGCTTTCAGATATCTGAGAGCCATTTGAAGAGCCGTCCGCATCAAGAGCCACTTGTGAGCCCGAATAAACAACGATGAGATTAACGTCTCCAGTTATAATGAGGGTTCGTGAGCTCTTGGGATGACCCCTAGGTGGCTCTGATCGCACGAGGTCTCACGTTCGATGTCCGGGCACTTTAAAATAAATTCATAGCAAGTGTTCTTGTATGTATATTTCAAGTTTACGTCAATAAGGCGGACCCGATTTTGATGAATTTTAGCATGGTAGTAGAATAGACTTACAGGTCGGAAATAGGCTAAATAAAAGTCAATTAGGTTAGTTTGAAATAGGGGATGCAATGCGATCGTTTTCAAGTCGTAACTAGACCGTTAGTGCGGTTTCAGACTAGCGTATTTTTCTACGAGCAAACTTTAAAAAACCGCGTAAACTGTCACACTTCGGCGTGATTGAATGAACCGGTAATGGCGTTCTGTCAATATCAACATTGCTACCCGTTAGTACCGTTGCACGTGTGTCTAAAGGCGCGCATATACGTACCTCGTGCGCTTCCAAAGACGAGCATATACGCGTAAAAAACGCTAGTCTGATACCGCCCTTAGTCTTCCAGATTTAAACCCGTTTTGCTATTAGTTAGCTTATGATTTGGTCTCCTAGGGCGGGCGCAAAGGAAGGCATTCTAAATTCAGATACTGAATTCTAGAAGCCTGGCGCAGACGTCTGGAATTTTCCAGATTCTGAATTTACACTGACAGTAGGGAAGAGCAGGGTACAAAGAGCCAGGGGTAAGTTGTGCCGACGGAAACATTTCCATAATAGAAAGAAACTTAAACTTATCTCTGGTTCTTTCAACCCCGCTCTCCCCAGTCAATTCAGAATCTGAAAAATTGCGGTCGTTTGCGCCCGTCCTTAGAATGCGATATTTCGGTTGATTATTAATTGAGTTCAATACTCGTAAGTTTATTTATAAAGTACCTAAACGTAAGGTGCTTTTTCATAATTGTATTGGTTCTTATAAATTTTGTTTACCTGAGTAAATACTGTTTAGGCGTAGGTGTCCTTAAAGGAAATAGAACCTTGGTAATTGTTTTGTTTGAATTTCCAAGAATACATATTCGAATCCATTATCCTGTATTTCGCAGAAAAACGTAATTTTCCACTTTTCAAGTCAACATCGTACGAGGTTCCTATCAAATACACAATACATTTTTTATTGTAATAATGATGAAGGTTCAAAAGCATTTGATCAAGATAATTGGTTCCTAATAAACGAAGATCTTTACCAGAAATATCGTTATTATTGAAAGTGCTAAGGACAAAATTCAAACATCGAAATTCAAATTTATTTACTTAATATAATAAAAACATAGCGTAGGTACGTATGTTTGTCACTGAACTCCTCCTAAACGGCTTGACTTATTGCAATAAAAAATGTATGAGGTATTTTAGCGGTACCAAGTATGGTTTCGAACCTTAGTTGGATCCGGCTGTTAGTGCTGATGTCCAGATTCTTGAAGGAACCAGCCGAGCTATTAGAGTTATTGAGACGCTGCCATAACAAGAGTTGTTTAATGTGATGAGAATTTACCATAGATTTACAAAGGTTACTGATGCCGCAGAACGAATTCTTCCCTTTCTTCTCGTATATTAATAAAAACGATGGTTTTTCCTAAATCATCATTATCATCATCAAAATCTATACCTACCTAACTGTCCCGTTTCTGGGCTCGGGTCTCCTCTTACAACGTGAAAGATTTTCTCAAATATATATAACAAATATACCGATAAATTATAGTTTTACTTTAAGTATATAAGCAGTAGATTGTAAATTACATAACGCAAAGAGTTAATATAACAACGATACATACCAAATCATACATACATTATTGTATATTACACAATTCACGATATTATTCATCTCATTAGAAATCAGCACCTCTATATAATTGATAGTCAATTAAATCAGGCTCTGCGTACATTTCACCAATAGCTCCTGAATTAATACATAATGTATTAGGCCGGAGTAAGAGGTTTTCGATCCCTGTATAATAATGTATTGCGCTAAGTACTCGAAACGCTGCGGTTAGAACGACTATATATTTAATGTACAATATTTTATTTGCCGTAAAAATCTGTTAGCAAAATAAAAAGTAGAGTTAAAGTAAAAAAAATAAAATAAAAAAAAATTACTTACTTAACTTACTTACCTACTTAAGGTAAGATTCCATAGAACGCTATACGACAACCGCCGTTTACGATAGTGTCAACTTTGAATGGTACTAATTGCAATTTACTCCGAGCTAATCCTTAAACGTCCCTATTCAATTTAAACTATATTTTTACGCAGGTTTAATTTTCTGCGTTAATGCTTGACTATCCTAGCGAGCCGTGAAGCCTTAAAATTTTATTACTACATGAAGTCGGGTGGGGCAATAAAAAGTAAGGGTGGCGGGGTAAAATGCACGTAAATTTTTAATGAGGGCGACTAAGTGGACTCAAAGTATGAAACTTCAAAGTTTTATTTGCTAAATAGGCCGTGATGGACCGAGTCCTTTTAAATGGACTAAGAACTTAGGCTTTTAGACACCAAACTTTGTCTCGTAGGGATACTGGCCTTAACCCATTAATGGCTCACTACTGAACACGGGTCTCTAAGGCCTAGAGCATACTCCGTCATGCTACTACAGTGCGGATAGGCAGAGGGGTTAGGGCTTTAGTCAAGTGTCAAAAAATTTTCGCCGCCCAAGGGCTGACATAATACTAACGACTGTCATCTAACGATATGATGAAGTTGCTATAATTTTCTGTTACAAAATTCTGAATTTAAGTTCAAGTTGTCAGCAATATCAACATAAATAGACACCAGTGTAAAATTTAGCAACATCGCTATAAATTGAGCGACGCAAGCTGAACGGTTAACGTCGTGACCTAATCGTTGCTATGTCGTTACTCTGCTGGATTGTTACCAGTAATAACTTTATTTGTAAAGTACATATGATTTTATTTTAATAGTGACAACTGCGTTTCCAAATCATTTTAGTTTTAGCTGTTTTTTAGAAATACGAGTACTTTAACCCCTTAAGGGGTATAATTAGGGAGCTACCCACTTGTTTGGGTACATAAATAGATTATGCCAAGTCCAAATGAAGCGTGGATATAACTAGTAGCTAAATAATTCATAGAAGCACTTAGGTCATAAATAGAGTCAACTTGTAACCCGTAACCAACTGTAACCCGTAACACACTTGTAACCCGTAACCAACTGTAATAAGATAACAGAAACTCCTGTTGAGTTAATAAAATAACTCATTAAATCATTATTAAATTACTGTTAATCATATTGAGTACGCCATTTTCCGTAGGTCGACCACAAACCGTATACAGGTAATTAGTGTAATTATTAATTAATATTATTATAAGAATCTACTTATTTCACACATCGAAGGCAAATGGCGTCATTCCCGTGCGATGTGATTGGTTTAATGTTAAGGTATTTACAGACTGATGTCGTCAACGGTTTTTGTACAAATTTTCATAACTGTAAAAAATCCATTAACATCGTCAACAAACCCTCACTTTAACTTTAGAACTAATTATAGTTTATTTAAGCAATAATTAACTTTATCAATTAATTTTGATAGTACCTAACCTATAATCGAATCGACAACGTGATATTAAGCAGCTTACTTAATGGAAAGTCATTCGGCAGAGTAACGACGTGACTATGCAGTAATTCTACAGATGTGAGCATCGTCGTTTACGAGGAAATCCATTGCATTCATCTATTACCTAGCATTGTGCTCTATTAATGCAGCTAACAGAATACATAAAAATATAACTCTTGTAGCCTCTATCGTTGATAAAATACAACCAAACCCAGTTTAGAAATATAAAAAAATTTTATTCTCTGCATCGCTGGAAATCAAAATCAGGAACCTTTAAACGGCTGTCCGGTACAGTAGTCACTGTGCTATAAGGATAATATAAAGATATTGCAGATAAAAACCTAGATTATATTTTATATTCCTAGCTACCGACAGCGCTTACTTTGTAAGGTATATAAAGCTTCAAACGCTCTTCGTGTGAACCATCTCTTAATTTAAATCTGTAAATGGCACCCATCGAAAGCGGGTGCGGTACGAAAATAATTAAACTTTTAAATAATTGACCGGCCAGAGTTCAGCGTAACCTTACAGCGACGTTTTCAGAACGCTGCCATTATTTTAATCTTCATATTAATTTAAAATCTCGATTAAGAGATGATTATTTGGTTAAATATCTACTTTACATCAAGTTTGTAGTTGGCACGACCGCGACGGTTCAGATATAGATATAATGCCTTTAGGATGAGAAGTTGTGTTTGTTAGTTCGTTTATGCAAACAAAATTTGTTGTGTATCGTAAAATGTCACGGGTCCCCAACCAGAAAGGGTTCCCGGTCTGAGAATGTAATCAATGTTATCAATACGTCACTGCTGACTAAAAACATTTAAATACAATTACTCACACACATACCCATACATTACTTCTCTCATCTGTTACGTTACTAGGTGTTTATTGTAGATGTCCTATCGGATATCAAACCCAGGAATCCCCTGCTTCTCAAACACAATTACATCCAAGTAAGCTATGAATTATTTGTGACGTCTGCTAATAAACCTTATTCTTTCAACATGATTAATAAATAAAAAATACAAACAAAAGACACTTAATGAAGTAGGAAGCATTCTCAAAGTAACTTAACGAAACATAGAACTCAGCTCCCACGATTCTTTTGTAGAACCACAATAACCCATCCTTAAATGCAATTGGTATGCCACATCCGGGTGTTGCGAACTGCTTGACATTTGTAATAAGACATCACAAGTAAATCCAACCTTGTATCTATAAAAATAAGGTTGCAAGTTACATGTCGTATGTGTTGGCTTTGTGAGGAAGTAACAATGTTCTATTGAAATTATGCGACATTCTTAATTGGCTTCGTTTTGCATTTTTCTGCCGGATAAAAGATAAAGTGTGAATGAATGGCGCTTTTTGCTTATCCCGTATTTTGCCAGATGTTACAGTTGGAATTAAACTGTTATCAGTACAGAAGCGAAGAATGGAAAAGAGTTATTTGATAAATAAAGTATGAAAAAGTTATTGAGGATGAAATAAAGAGGAATTCGTTTCTGAAGATTTTTATGTCAACTTAATAGTTATTTGAGAGCATTATTTATAGTGCCATACACCATCATTAAAGAACAAACACCCAAACTAAGAATAAAAATGTAAATTTATCATTCAAACTTCTGCCTTCCTGAGAATCAAACCTAGATCCTATCGGCGGCAGTCCAATATTGTAACTATTGCGCTATATACGTACGAGTAGTTCCTCAACTGACAGATATGTAGATCTACTCATAGAATACAAACAAAAAACAGCTTAAACTTGAAACTTTTTGTGCTGTATATTGAGTTATTTTGTGTGACAATGTTTTTGGTTGTTGACTACTGAAATAATGGTAAGTGCTACAAAAGTTTCTAAAACTACTTAAAACCCTGCTCTTATATTATGGAAATTCACGTTTATTCCATCTAATACCATCTATGTTTTCCTTCACTGAAACAATCTATCGCACAATGTGAAGACGCGTCTCACTGTGTGGAAGTTTTGATAGCTACATCCATCAGGGTACGCGGATTCCTCTATCCGTTTAGAAATACATGCACCTGAGACATATGGGATTTTCATTCGCGTATTGGCATTTTACTAGTTCAAGTTCTGTTTCTATTTTGAAAGGCGAAGTATTTTGTCCTGACAAAGCTTGTATTTAGATGTATGTCTTCCTAGATTTTCTTGTGTTTTATAATTTGATTTGCTTTGGGGAAAGAAAACTAGTAAGGAAACTGTACATGTGAGAGTTCTTCAGAAAGTTCCCAATTGTGAGTGACGCCTGCCAATTTGGATATGGCTAGTTAGGTGAACTATGGCCAGTGCTTCTCACATTAGGCGAAGATACCTAAGCCCAGCAGTGGGATAAGCGAGATTTATGATAATAATGTAACGTTTTTCCGCACCAATCCACATTGGTCATCCTTATTTTTTGGTCCAATATCTCTCATCAGTCCTCATCCCATCACATCATATCAAATAATATTATATAGCTTAAAAATTACTTTACACTAAATAACAATGTTAAGTGATAAGACCGCCTTTTACGTAATATTTTTACGTAAATTGTCTTTTCTTTTGAAAGGTGCTTTTGTTTTTTTTTTCTTGACACACATTAGGTTCAGTAATTAATAGCTACAGATTAACAACTAATACCTACAACAGCACTAATTACATGGACTAAAATACTAAGAACTAAATCTCGTAGCATTCGGGCAACATCCGTAGCATCTGACTAAATATTTGATAGATGTTCTGATACAACATACAATGGATTCCTTCATCTGTCAAGAAATAGATTCACTCGAGACAGATGGGATTTCTGTTTCAATATTGATGTTAAGCCTTCGAATATATTTTCCTTGTAAGAATAAACTGTTTTTGGTGATTGGTTAGAATGTAGGTTGTGTATTTTTGCCCCACTGCGCCAGAAGGAGCGTAATGTTTTACGAGCGCATGTTTGTATGTCTACTTCTTTGGTACGCTCTACAGCCTGAACGGGTTGACAGATTTTGAATTATAAGTCTATTTTGTTGGCCAGTGGACAGTGATTCTACCTCGAAGCAAGATTGAATGATTAGTGATTAATGATAGATGTAATAATATTCTATAGGCAATTCAATTTATAAAATTACTGTAACTTTTGATTTAAAATTCTCTTGAATTTATTTACGTTAAGTTGTTAACACTACAACATAACTTTAAACTGCGAACAGCAGTAACAGTGACAAAAATCGTGTGTAAAATATAAAGTTAACGCTAGCTGCGCGCTGAACGTTAAATTAACCCATTACGAGTAAAGTGACTTTACGATGACCCGACGAAATAAAACTACTACGAGAATTTTTCGTATTAAACATTCTGTAGTCGGATAATCCAGCAAAAATCCACGCTAGCGCTGGCTGCGCTTAGCGTTAAATTAACCCGTAAAATGCGTAAGATTTTAGGCTGTCGACTTTAGTGTGTCGACTTTAGGGTGACCCCACACTAACCACAAAGTAGATAGTGACAGAAAGCTCAATCCCTTTAAACTCTACCAAATAGGCGTGTCGTTTGATTTTATGGTTTTGTTCAACAGTTACGTGCCTAACTTTATAGCCTAGTGACTTAATCGTTGGCCTTTCATATGATATATCCGATCATATCGGATACCTCAAGTTTTCTATACAGTCTAAGAACTAGATAGTTTTAAATTATTTTGAATACGAAAATATTGAGGAAACCTGTTGAACAGAAAATAAAATAAAATTCAAACTTTTTATTACCGTCTTAAAAATCAAGAGCTTATTGTAATAAAAGTGAAAGTGGAGTGTTAAGAAAAATTTGCAAATAAAGTAAACCTAATTGTAAACGTGGCTTAAACTCTGATGACAAACTAAACGTCAACCAGTGACTGTTTAAGAGAGATAACACCTTAAACTAACCCTCCTGTCGCCGCAAGATATATTGCCTCTGTTAGACAGATTAGAAAAACTTTAATTAGACCCCTAGGGAATCCTCTTTATTAAAGTTGAATTTTATTTCACATGATGTGAAACAATATCGGCAATACATAGCTAACATAATCTAAGACGTATTAAAGATGTATTGTATGAAAAAAAATAAGGAAATAAAATGTAAGAAAGTACACAGAAACGTTCTTAATTCAAAACTTAAACATAAACAGAGGATTCTCAAGATGTTCGCAGTTTAATTAAAATAACACACATCTCATTACGAGCAGATAATTTAACAAATACCCGAATGTTAATAACGCAGAAATTCCAACTAACTTCCTCGCTAAAGATTTATGCGAGTCCCGAAATCATCTCCGAACCACATTGCTATTTGTCATGCGACATCTGGTTGGGAGCAGTTCGCACCGGTTCAGACCGGTTCAGAACGGTTAGAAGAGGTGTTATAGAGCAAATGGCGGGGTATTTCGCTTCGGAACTAGTTATAACTGAAAATGTGGGTTTGGCCGTTTGTTTTTATCGCTGTAAGGTCTGTAAGTGATATTTTATGAGCGACTTTCCTTGCCGAATGTTCGACCTTTGTGAAACTTCGCAATTTTAGTTGCATGTGGCTTTTAGGCATTATAAATGGAGGGAACAAAATTTAAAAAGCATTACGGTTTTTTGTTTATTGTTTGTTGATTTAGGGAACCAGGTATCAATGCAACTTATGTAGTAGTCCCTAAATGAGAAGCGAGGATACTGTAAATCATTATTTACTTTGATTAGAAATTTACTTTACACCTAATTTCATTAAACTTACTGGAAATATCAAAGGTGAAAACAGTTGGCTTTTCAGGCAAACAAAACACTTTTTTTTTCACTTTTATGTCAAAAAAAGAAAACAAAATAATTCAACCGATATTTAAAAACTAACCTGTAATAAAATGCCATCTCAATAACTATTACCTTATTCACTTTCTACCAAAGTAATTTCAAGCTTATTCCAACGGGATAAGGTTGAAAAGCGAAATAACATTTTTACAATCCAGTAATAAAGAACCCATATGCACGGTCACACGGTGCGTATTCCCGCGGGAGCAATACACAATCCAGAAGCTTCGCGACGATATTTTACATTAAACTTTTTAATAGGCAAGACCTTTATTTATTCGCCCGCAATGGAACTTGAAGAATTTTTGCTGTATTTTTTTGCTTTGCTGAAATTATGTAATCGGTTTTGTGATTTACGCTGTTTTTCTGTGTACCACGTTGCTATATCAGAAGAATCAAGAAAATTTGAAATTAAATACGTATCAAAAAGTAAATTTTCATCATCATTATTTTCCTTAGTAATATCATCGTTTTTAAGATCAAAGTCCACACGATTTTCATACTTACCTGTTGCTTAGCTCCATGTTGGTCTCAGGCCTACTACTACGCACGGGTCTCCCCTCATAACTGAGGAAGCCTAGAGCATACTCCGCCACGCTGCTCCAGTTTTCTAATTCTATGCCACTGTAAACGTAGAAATGTATTCCACTGGCCATAGAAAATAACAAGGAATCATAAAAGAACTAACAACACTCGTTGTCTTGACCTTCTGCATGCTTATTGCTAGAGGAAAATAATAAGTGGCCGCAAGATTCCACATCAGCACACTCACCGTTGCAAATTGGACCAAGCCGCAATCAAATTAGAGTTGATAATTGAATGATCGTTGGTGATCTTGGCAAATCATTGCTAGCGATTTCAGTCGGCATTTCAGCTGAGCGAGCGATTTAAATTTCAAATACCCTGTTATCCAGATCGGGGTTAGCAATGAATGGAGTCGCATTAAGCACCCTGACTTCTCCGCCTTCCTCGTTTATACGGTTTCAACGTAACATTGCTATTTTACCACTCCATCTTGGGTAACTTGAATTCTATTGTGACTTTAAATTACCTTGATTAAATCAAGGTTTATTGTTAATAGCCAGCAAATGAGCAAACGGGGCACCTGATGGTTATGGTGAAACTTGTAATAAAAGGTGCTACTAGTGATTCATCCAAATAAGGAATGATGAAACTGTACATTGTTCTTTAAGGCCTAGGTTTTAAGGTAGAAGATTACAGATTCATTGATACACCAATGCTTTCAGTTCATTTCTTGAGAAGAAATGATTTATCAGTAGTTGACTTTTAGATTGTTCAACATAACTTCTGATCTATATAGAATCAATAAATAATATAGATATGTGATGTCAGAAAAAAAAAAATGAGTTTCCGTACATTTTTACTAACAATTTGCGGTTTATAAAGCCTATTATATCATTACCATAATAATTTTGTGCGATAATATCCACTTCCTTACCAACTTAAGGTTTTGGCCTGAAGCCAACTGTCTTGTAGTGGCAATTTACTTTGTAAAACCATTCACACTTTAGCTAATTTTTCAGTCTGAAATTCGCTAAAATGTTACCTTGCTTAAATATTCGAAAATAGAATGGAATAAGTGCATTGGCTTTCGTTTTCATTGGTCATGTTTTGGGAATATCTTTGGTGTTAAGCTGTTAAGCTACGGATTAACAAATTCGTTACTATTATGAAAATATAATCCAATTAAGTAATTCCCAGTTAGTAACCATAACCTTAGAGATAGAATGTTATGTTCTTCCATAAGGAACGATGTTAAAGCACTGACTAGAAATAAAACCCGAAACTACACCACACAAAGTAACCAAAAAAGCTGCACGATAAAGCATCTTCAGTGACAGACATAATGTATTCACATACTCAATGAGAAATTAAAACTAAAATGATGACGTCATAGCCCGCAACTTGACGTAAAAATCCGCTAAGAGTTACGCAAACACGATGACGTAGCGTACTTTAACGACATCCTGCGTAGCCGTACATTATACTAGGTATGAGATAAAGTTTGTGAATTATTCATGATTTTGCAACAGCCTTGGTTTAGTCAGAAATGTCGTCATTAATTTTACTGTGCTGATTTTATCTGAGCGTAGGTACTCGTATGTCGTATGTGAGTACATTAATTAGAGTAACAAATTAAGCGTTTTATCAAACTGACTGAGTTGACGTTGATTGGTAAATATTACTTATTTACGAAAGGTATCTAGCACTAGTACATGACTAGAATTATTATTTCAATATGTAATATATTGCAAATACAACATCTACAGGTAACTAAATAAGGAATGATCGCTGTATTGTGCTGCAAAATCCACTTTTCCCTCAGCGTGCATGCAAACCTAGATGTCTAATTCAAATTCATATCATTTATTTCGTCTTAGGAACCAATAGTTTACTTAACGAACGTCAAAATTTAAAATAATAATAGAAAAGTTGACGTTGTTCTGCCTTATAGTTTGAATGATACCTTAGTTTTTCACATCTGGTACTTTTAAACTTCATTTTCATGTACTTTTAGTAAATGCTCATCATATCGGACCACTTTTGCTATGGCAGCGTTTCAATAACTGGTGGTTTGGTTGGTCCCTACCAGATCCAACTGAGGTTCGAAACCATACTTAGTTGCTCTAAAATAACTGACTTAAAATTTATTGAAATTGGAACGGCCGTTTACAAGGAGTTCAGTGACAAACAGACGTAGAATTTTCTTTGCAATTTTTGACAATAACTTAATAGTTTTCAAGATAAATTAGCTCTCAATGATATTAGTGTCAGGATAGAGATTACTGAGGGATAAACTGGACCAAATTATCAAAATTCACTTAATGTGATGAGCACTTACTAACTAGAGAGTACTCGAATGTATCCTACAAGACACAGTTCTTGAATAATTCATGCCACTTGGTGTATTAACGACTTCGCTATTAGGAGCTTTTTATGTTAATAAGGAAGCAAATGATGATGAGAAGTGTGCTTTTAATGGCTGCTATTTATTACGATATGGATATGGAGAGCAATTGAGAAGCATGGACCAGTGTGGTCCATTGCATTCGGCTCTAGTGCTATTAGCAATGCAATACTTCTATTATTATAAAAGTGAAAGTTTGTAAACGTGTAGGGATATTTGGATGTTAGTCCTTCACGCTCTAACCGTTCGAACGGATTAAGCTGAAACTTGGCACACAGATAGTTTGCATCCAGGAATATGACGTAGGATTTTATCCCAATCATAGGTTCCCGTGGGATAAATTCAATATATTTTTAAACTACTGTTCCTCACGCGACGCCGCGGGCGACGTCTAGTAGTCAATATTATTGGACTATAGACTATGATCGCCATGTTCTATGGTTCCGGTAAAAATATTAATGCTAGCCATAGACTACTGCTTCAAGCAGTTGATGCTGGCTGTTGCTTCATCTGCTCCAAGAAATTTAATCCTAGGATTAGCTAGTTTGAGCCTAAATTGTTTATTCAGAGTTGTCACATAAAATAGTATAATCAAGTTTACTTCTATGAATTATAAGGCGCTAAAAGATTTGCTTAGATTTTTTTTTATTTATCCATCGGAATTTGTACTACAACCTTGTTTATTTTAAGGTGGCATTAAATGCGATATTAGCAGCAAAATTTTGATATTATATTCAACCGTGTTACACATAGGAATACACAGTATAAGGAAATAATTCGCACATAACATCCCAATTAGAATTGCAAAGTGGTGTTATCAAACGCGAACTTGGTGCGCCTTTCTTTAACTCGAAGGTTTGCAATTAGAACTCCGAAGCGAAATACTTACACATTCTCTCCATGATTCCGGTTCTTCTTGTTATTTGTAAAGTTTACACGTTTTACTCATTAAGGTGCTGTACACATGTTAGTAGCATCAAAGAATGGTTTTATTGAGAACTAGTGGACCCACCCTCGCTTCGCATCGGTAAACCTACTACATGTATAAACATAATATATGTATTGTTAGTACTCCAATATAGATACTACTACTTGATAACAAAACAAACAGTATTCGTTAGCGCAGTTTCCGTTTTACACTTTTTAATTTCCGGACAACAATCCGTGTTTTCATTTATAATAAACATAAAACATACATTGTTATAGGTAACCATTGACTTACGTAGTAGGATATTGATGTTGACAATATTTACGTATAAGGTTATAGCCAGGATTTGCTAAAGGTTTTTATATACTTTCCGACCGCGCCCACAGTTGCTTATTCGTCGTTCACATTAAAATCGACATAACCCACCAAACTATGAGCGCTTCACTTATTTAATACAACGTGTTTATTACTATACTAGTGGACCCGCCCTCGCTTCGCTTCGGTGTATGTTTTTCAATATGGCTGACCACGTCAACTATCAGTCACGTCGGTTAGAGAAGTCTCATACAAACTTTTTAATAACTTTTTATAGAGTGGACTGATTTAAATAAAATAGAGCCTAAATAACGCCACGAGTTCAGGATTATTTATGTATTTCATCCATTGTTCTGTCAAATCAATTTTTACGTGATGCTCTTTCAAACAAACAGACAAACAGAGACCCCCTAAATTTTCAATTTTATTATATGTAAGAATATTATAAATACGCCATGCTTTTGAAGTAAGCGATACAGTTTCCCCATCTCTGATACCCTCATAAAAGATTGTTAAAGCCAACAATATGAAAAGATCTGAAGAAAGGTATTCATAAGGGTCCTTGGCTTGCCAGCTCGTGGCGAACAATGGACTCAAGTGCGCTCATATGGTCATCGATACTGGTCTTTTGTTCCCGTGTAGAGGATCGGAGTCAAAAAATGCTATGACCTCATAGGTCAGTTAAAAATTGATGACATGAAGTACTGGAAGAAGATAAATTTTTAGCTATGTTGAAGTACTTTCTTTCATCATTGTTTTATCCATTTTGATACAAACAAAGAGGCAGGTAATAAAAAAAAATGTTTTGATCTTTATGACAGCAAAACCTATTATTTTTCTTGCTCAAGGAAGTTATGTTTTTAAGTCCTCTAAACCAAAGCCACATTCAACGGCGTTTTTCAACAACTCAATGTTTAGTTTAACTTCGTTACAGTTTTGTTATTAGTAAACATAGTAACTAATCGTAATAAAACCACAGGAATAGCAGTAAAAATGCATTTACTTCCGAACAATTTTCTCACCAGTTTAATTTTTTCTCAGTCTAATTACCTTCCAATCCTCTTCTGTTTTGCTCCATCTCCGCTGTATTCATTTTTTATTTTTTTTTGTCAACAAAAACAAATGAACTGTACCGTCTTTAATATTCAAGACCTAAAATTCTCGAAGTACGTAAGCTTTCTTCAAGAGAGCGATTTTTAGTACACAAAGTAGATGAAGAAATAAAACAATGCTTTTATCAACAAAGAGGTACTCAGTATCCTTAGCAAAGAGTCCCCACTTAACAAGCTTTTGTTCCCCGACTCACCTAGACAGAGTGCCTTTCTAATAATTTGTAAAATAGAATAACGATGTACAAGTTTAACAGACATCAATATTTCCAGACTAAAATTAAAAAGTAATCAATTAAATTATTTTTCCCCGTTTGTGTTGGGTAATGTTGCCCGGGCGTATGTATGTATGTATAATGTGTATGTATGTATGTATGCATGTCAAGTTCTTTGGCACGCTCTACAGCTTAACAGCTTGACGGATTTCAATATAAGGTGTTATAGGATTCGACTTAATTGTCAGACTGATATAGGCTATTAATTTAAGTAAATTATCCTCAATATTTTTATAGTCGAATTTTTTGTTTTTCTCAGAAGGGAGGGGGGCTCATTAAAAATACAAAATCATCAGACATACATTCATATAAATACTGTGTCTTCCTTCTACAGCAAACCGGTAAAAAGAAAAGTAATTATACATTCAACGTGAACCTAGATACCTAATGATGGATTTGAACCCTGTAATCTGCTATCGAAAGAATAAAAATGTAAAAATCTGTATATTTCAAACACGTAGTTATCGCTTCATGCACGATATCACAATCTTACATGTAACTCTTAATCAATTTGATATAAGGGAACTGACACATTGTGACGTGGATGTTCAATAGCAATTTGGTCAGTAACATCGGTAGAATAACTGATCGTAACAGATTTCAACGGATCGCCATTGAGTTTGTCTCCATTGTCAGTGACACAGGCTATTAATTAAAAAAAAAACCCGCAATTTTTCGTACTAGATTTTTGGTTTTCTAGTAATTTTCTGATCTGTGCTAGTACACAGATGAGTCATGAAATGTTAAGTGGCTATCGTGGGCCTTAAACATCCGTTGCATGACTGGTTTGTTGCTGCTTAAGAAGATATAAGAAAGAAAGAAATAAATAGTAATTATGGATAATAAAACTAAAAAGGTCGACTGCTAATAACTCAAAAAATTTATAGCCTATGTTACTCCAACAATAGAGAGATTATAATGACATAATTTTGAGTCATAACTTGTCGAACCGTTTTGTCTATAGAACGTAGTAAAGTAATTTAGGTTACAGAGCTTCTTTAGCAGTCTAGAGCAAGAAAAAAGTCATAATAGTTCACACATCTTATTTTCTTATTTCATTCATTCAACTTAATATAGACTTCAAAAAACCATAAAGAACTATCTTTTCAGCACCTAAAAACATTTTTACTGCAATAACCCAGCCAAGTCTCGGCACTATCGTTTTTTATACTCATCCTAAAATCTATAGAGCTAGTGAGCCGACACAGTATTTCAAACACGTAGTGGACGGTTCATGCGGGATGTTACGTGTGACATTTTTCAAATTCCACCTCTGAATCAATTTGCTGTCTCATGCTCGATTCAGGTGAAGTGATCCTATTGGATGTCAATGTTCTAGTATATTCTGCACGGTTGAGAGAATTTGTATAAAAGGTGATTGATACTCTATTAAAAGTACAGTGAAAATCAGAGGTAAGATAAAATAGAGCACGTACCTATTTTTTATGAAAATAATAACATTTTAAAAAACCGTGGTCTACGAATGGTTTTAAAATTGAATGCATCACTGTGTTCTTGCGGGCCAAGAAATTAGTCCTACTTTATAACTAATCAAAAAAAATTAACCATTAAACCATACAGCAATATTTTTTGAAAGTTGTGCGCAATAATAAATATAATTATACCTCTATATTAGTATAATGTTTTTAATAAAACAGATTTCTACTCATCACTTAAACTTTTACTACACAAAACATTTAATTCGTAGAACCCAAAATTAAAAAGGGATCCAAATTGAACCCTTCGTATTGTAAGTATACCACAGCACCTCAAAGTTTAAGGAGATACAAGCAATAAACCAAATACAGCGCTGTTCAAACTTGCTTGGGCATACAAACATGACTACAAAGCGCAAGCATAGCGCTATTACTCAATTTGCTCAGTAGCTACAGGGTGTTCGCTGCGCACCTTTGTGGAATTATCTAGCATTTGTGAATATACACCCTGTATACTATATTCGTATTGTGAAAGGCTTGCTTTGAAAGACTGAATATAATAGTTGTGTACGATTTTAAACTTGTATCATCTTAGACACTAAACATTTTATACTATAACGGATACTAACTATTTATTTATTTTTCGTCTGATGTTAATACTGTACTGTGCAATATTCAAATTCAAATTCAAAATCATTTATTCATGTAGGTATCAATGATACACTTATGCAATAAAGAGTATTCTTATACAATAAAGAGTATTCTATTCTTTTCTACTGTACTCTAGTCTATTCTATATTTTAATCTAATTGGGTAACCATCACGGTGAGACTGCGGTGAAAAAGAGTAACTTTTGACACAAGAGAGTAACTTTTGTAACAGTTGATACTTCAAGACAAAAATGATGAATAGGCCTGTTAACATGTAGCTTGTTTAAAATTTTTAAGTGTATTCACAACAGGAGATGAAAAAGAAAAATTCCAAATCAAAGTGAAAACTAAACAACCTGCATGTAACGCCACCTATTGGTAAACTACGTAAACATAAAATATCCCTCTAAAAGGATAAAAGCAGTCTAACAGTGTAATTGAGTGGCAGCTCAATTTGCAGCACCAAAAAGATGGTCGATATTCGCTTCCAAAGTCTTTCACGGTTCGTTATATCAATATTCTAAAATAATGTTATTATCCTACATTAATAAAGAGCAAAATTCAGAAGAACGCGCCTGCTATGTCCAAGAATAATAATACTGTAGTCTGACAAAGCAATATCTGTTACAGATACCTGTTCTGCCATGAAAATAGTGTCCAAAATGCCTTGAAAAGTAGACGGAAAGTAGAGGGAACAGCAGGTTTGGGTGTAAAGGTTTGAAATTTAAATCAGAAATTCAAATTCTGAATTAATAGTTGGGGAAAAGAGGAGTTGAAAGAAGGGTGAAACTGTACATACATATCATACGCTTTAAAATATTCCTCTTTCTGGCATAGTTGGATAAAATGTTTGTGTAAATTGATTACGAAACCCAAAAGTTTATAAAATTACAGATACATGGCCGTTATCCGTACCGAGCATAACGCTATTATATTATTAATTCCATTGGCTTTTATATCCGTGTCGGCCAATTATCGGATCCACCCTTCTATAATGTTAATATCGGCGGGTTAATTCGTTAAGGCATTCGGTATGGCGGTCACGTTCTCCATTGTTTTGCGCCCAATTACGAGATGAAGTAGTTTCTGAATATTCAATTTTGGGCCTATTTATTGGGTCTTCGTAATTGACTGTACCAAGAGTTTTGTAGGTTTAGACATGGCGGTGGTTATTATCATTGATTAAAACGTTTTCGGTCTTAGTCCGTTGTCTTACGACTTAAATGATAAACGAACTTAGGGTAATGCCACCGCGGTCAAGAAGTGGATGGGTGACCGCTAGTGGCAAAAAATTCTTGAGCGATTCCATGCTTCGGAGAGCATCGTAAGTCAGTGCTGGTTGTTACCATTAGATGACAAGCGAGTCAAAAGCCTTTTGATGGCTCAAAAATTTCCAACACTTCGGATAATCATTAATCCTACCAGCAATCTACATGGCGTAGCATAGTGGAACATAACACCAGGAAGGTGGGACACATAAGTTAGCCAAACGAACGAGTTCACCTACGATAGTGATCTAAAAGAAACAAAACCGCCTTTTCTGCCACTCAATCTGTCGCCACTATAATCGGCTTAACTCTCAAAACTCACCTGTAAGTATATCTACCATTTTATGCAAATATTTCCTATCATATCATAAAACCAATCATCTCGCATCACATATAAAAGTAGACGACCCAACACATAAGACCCCTTCCTCTTACGTCCGTGGCTAACACGAGAAAACACTTCAATATCGCCATTTGCATAATGCGATATTGTTATTGCGACGGTATCGCGGCCCAGAGCTAGTTCAATTATATATATATCTCAGCTGCCGTGTATAGTTTGGAAAGGGATAGGAAATAGAATAAGAAGTGGGATAAAGAAATGGAAAAGTTTTGTTGTCGACGTTGTTAAGTTGGTAACGGTAGTAAATATACATCGATTAATATTATAATTTATTTGCCAAGTAAGAGACAAACCATCAACAGAAGTGGTTAATTACAAATGGCTTTAAAATACTTTCAACAACTTATTTAATTTTTATGCTGTTAATATTTATTACCTCTTACATTATTTGTATGTAGAAGTTTGTTATTACCTTTTCAATTTTCGACGTCTACATGAAGTAAGAAAGTTTAACAAAGTCAAATATTCAGCAGGGAAATTAATAAAACTTTTGTTTTCATGAAATGAGAAAAACCGTGTTCTGACGAGGCGAATGCGATACGATATTTAAATAGAGAACAATACGTCAATTTGTTGCCTCAGGCCCAAAAATAGGGTTACTTGCATCCCAAACTTTGATCATAATCCACCCCAAAATAATGACCTTAGAATGGGACACAACACAAGCGTTCTAATATTGATAAGACTACTAACTCAAGGCTCTACAACTAAACAATAGGATGGCTTCCGTCACCTTTTACACCTTTTACCCTGGACTAATCCACGTGAGTTTTGGGCAAATATTGGGCTCTTAGCAATTCGGCTTGCATCGATATTAAGTGATCAAAATTAAGCATCTGCGGGCGTGGTTGGAAAAAAAGATGAGTAACAGCTAGTGGCGAAAATTTTCAAGTACTTCGGATAGTATCATAAGACGACAATCTTTAAGCTACGAGTATATCAAAGGTCATTGGGTGGCATATAAACTTCCGACAATTGGGCTGGCTACTAACTGTATCAGTGCGTATTCTAGCAGCATGGTGTGATATGCTCTAGGCCTCCTCAATTACGAGGTAATGAACTAAACTCATTAATGAGTTAAGCCAATTCAATGCCAACTCAAAGCCAAAATTATTTTTGTATAATTTGTGAGCATCGTGTTGTCGTATCGTCAGATGTTATAACCCACAAACAAGCCGAAATAAAAATGTTGGAATTCTGTAATTATAAAGTTCTACATAGCCTTGATTCATCGGCATTTTAATTTTGCTTTACGGAAAGTTTTGTTGAGCATATGGACTTTGTTTTAATATTCATAATATTGCGGTATTCACGAAAAATGTTTTTGTATACGAATACAGCTCTTAAAACAGCCTCTCCCACAATAGAGACAATTTTATTTACACCTCATATGTTAAGATCTGTCAAGCAATTCAAGCTATAAAGAAGAACTGGACATACATACCTACACAAAATAAGTTTTTCTTATTATTATAGTCCTTTTGAAGTAAATGAAAATGCATGAAACCTTCACACAGATATAGCGAAGGGTAGATTTTCATAGGCTTTTTTTTACAGAAATACCCACTTTATTCCAAAAGAAAATATGCTATAAGTAACTGGCGGTTACAACTTCTTGGTCTAAAAATATCTTTTGTCGATGTATATCTAAGCGTGTGAAGAAAATGTGGATATAATGATTTCCGACGAAACAGGAACAAGACGAGAGAGTTCCATTGTGTTGTTCCGGCGAGCATTATTTCCTTACAAGGTGGCCGACGTCTAGGTATAAATAAATATAAAAATACAACAATTTTTGGAACGAAGTTCCTTAACGCGTCATTTTTGGGATGTAAAATATAAAATTGAGGAGTAACGGAAATCAGTAAAACCGAATGAAGCTTTTTTTAAACAAAGAACCATGTTCAATCTAAATATTATTTGTAAATAGTTGTCACTGTCAATAATACTCTTTTGCACGTTTTTTTAGGCTGCCTTCATTTATAACATTCATAAAGTTACTTTAAATGGAGGAGAAGATGGGAAAAAATGCTAATTATCATAACAATGATAATAAAATTTTATGTTTTTTATATTTCGGTTATTTGGTTAAGAAGTTTTACGTCAAAAATCCTTGTCACACAGCATTCTAGAAACATACTGATTAGTTACTATTGATTCGACGAAGTAAGGCTATTGACTAGTCTGTTACTTTGTATCAAAATAAATAAGTGACATGCTACTCTTAATATAAATGCCTAAGAATCTTGGCAAGAAATCACAAAGGCCCATCATTTCCCAACAGAGGCTCGTCAACGACTTCCTCCGGGGTCCCGTTTCCTGTGAACATCCTGTTTTGTTACACCCGACTTATGACGTCACTTGTAAGGGAGGATTTTACTGAAGACTTCATATAGAAATTAGATTAGGTGTTATGTACATGTTAATATGTATATGAAGAGGGTTAACTTTAAATTTATTTTATCGAATGGTGAGTTTTTCAAGATCTCTTGTGTCTGCATTGTTCTTATAAAGATGATCAGATTTTAACTCTTAGGGTCAGCTCACACCGAGACGCGACGAGGCGCGACGCTGCGCGCAGATTTTACATAGAGCGACTCAAAATAGACTTTATTTACTACACGAAAGGATACACATTGTGATTGTGAGAATTCAGATATTTTGCGCTCCGCAGCGCTGCACCTCGCTGAATTCTCACAATCACAATGTGTATCGTTTCGTGTAGTAAATAAAGTCTATTTTGAGTCGCTCTATGTGAAATCTGCGCGCAGCGTCGCGTCTCGTCGCGTCTCGGTGTGAGCTGACCCTTAATCTTAATGTATTCTGAACCCGGCACGCACCTCTAATTTTCAAAAATATATGTGCATATTAAAAACTTTTATCATCGGTGAATGAAAACTAGGAAATCATTAGGAAATCTATACACGTAAGAGTTCTCCATAACGCTCTTAAAATAGTGTGAAATCTGCTAATTAGCACTCGGCTTTTGGTGTTCTATGGCCTGTACCTATCACACTGTAAGAGGAAACTTCAGCCCAGCAGTGGGACAGTTATGAGTTGTGATAATGATAATGAACCTTAATAGGTAATCTTATAGTACCTATTCCATTAATAGTACTTTCGGCTTAAACCTCTATTTAGTTATTTGTCCCATTGAAACAAAAGAGGATCTATAATAAAGCCCCTGCAAAATAATCATTTGTCGGTGGTCAGATGTAATTCCCAGGAATAATTTGACTCCAATAAATTACCGCTGTTATAGATTACAGGGGCTTAGAGGGAATAGGAATTTACGTGAAGCCTCGTATTTAATAGGAATAAACATCGATTCTAAGAAATGTAAATTAGGATTTTAGGGTGATTTTGTTTTGGGTTTGCGAGTTGTCAAAGAGGGATTGGCGCTTGTAATTTGGGTATTAGGCGTAGGGTCCATCTCCTATAGTGATACGTATTTTGAACTTATAGAATACAATATTAATAGAAAGTCCTACTAGAGAAGACAAAGGTTGCCGAGAAAGACAATTATATGCCGAAACCGCATTGTAAAATCATCTAATTTGTTTATTTTTAAGAGCATTGGGACTTTTTTGTTTAGACTTACAGCAACAGACTTTACGTGAAAGAATATTTTACCAGAATCCTGTTAAATGTGAAGGATATTTTTTTATGAAAATATGCAGTATGTTGCAGAACGACTGCCGGATCAGCTAGTAATACAATAACGAGAAAGTCAATTCATAGGTCTAGTTAGAGATTTGTATATATTTGTATAATTCACTTATTTCAATTAATGTTTAGATAAAAGTTAAATATCAAGTACATAATTAAATTAATTTAAATTTCTATAAAGTTTTCAATACAGGTGTGTGGGGCAAAAGAATTGTTTCCAAACTGTGTCCCTGACATTGGTGACAAGGGTCTAAAAAGTTAATTAGAAGCCGACGTAGGACGAGTGACTTCGAATAATTTGAATAATTTAACTTTAGTTCAATTTGAGGGTTTGTTGCTGTTTTTGCTTATATTTCTGTCTCTCTGTCTTTGATGTTAATATGCAAGTGACTTTAGATACTGTGATAATGTTAACTAAATTTAAATTTTCATTAATTTTGTATTACCAATAATGTCATTGATATTAGGATTTATTTAAATTTAACATAGTACGCATTATAATATAAATAAGGCTTATATCTTTGGCTAATATGCAATTATTATTATATAAAAAAAATTGTGTTTTTAAAAGTATTGTAAAATTTAGACAGAACTGATTTTGATGTAAAACGCTAATATAAATTAACTTTCATGCCGTGTTGAAATAGCTAAAAAAGAATTTATCCTTCATCGCAAATAGATCTGTCTATAAGTGTACGAACCGTATGAAAATCAACTGAATTATACAGATTTTCGCGTGTACCCAGACAAACGCTACATTTTTTATATATAGTGATAGCGTAGCTTTTGACTTCAATTCGGGGTGAATACACCCAATTTCCTATCTGTCATGCCTTGCTTCATTAACTGAGTAATTTATTTTCGTTTCAGGTGAAGCCGATGCGTATTTAACTGAGCAATTGAAAATATTTTTGTATTGTAAATTACATTGAATCAAAAGTTAATTTAATTCAACTTTCAGATTTATCTGCTGATACACTTTTTACGTAGTATTCAAGAGGTAGGTAAGTGTTACTGTTGTAACTCCCACCCAGAACTACAATCTGTAATTACTCAAGTATAAATCACTCAATGAAACTTCTAAATCCATACATAGGGTAATAATCCATATAGGTAAACTTTATAATGGCCAAATAACCATATCTATTTTTTTTTATAAACAACTTTAATTTTCCTATTTTCTTGCCCTCTCTTGGGCATAGTTGCTAGCTGTTACCCTCTTGAGGATTGCCTGTTCACGCCCATGTTATATAACACTGATATATTTTCCCATCACGATGAAAAATGAACATAAACTAGCTTTCAACCTCATCGCTGAACTCACAACCGATGCAAACTGAGTCTACAAATTACGTCACACAGTGACTTGACAGAATACGGGTTTTAGTCAACAGCGTTGAAAAATCCAGGACAAAGGACTAAAAATTGAGGCGAGGCTCGTCCCCTGTTTTCACCTCATACTAATAATCAGTCGTCAAAGCCCTGTTGCCGGGAATTGCGAGTAAAAACCCAACATAATATATACCTAGACAGGCATACGAAATTATGGAGTACGGCATGGAAAATAGCGGGCTTGTAATCGGTGGATTTTTCGAAGAATCTCGAATGTCTAAAGTACTAATCGTGTTTCGATTTTTGCACTCGTTTACAATTTTATATGGTAACGTGTGGCATAATGGTTAACAGCTGGATTACCGTTCAACTGAGCCCGGGTTCGAATCCCAGCTAAGCGGAAGTTTTAAGAATGTTAAATTTAGATTTATTCTCGATCTGTTCTATCTGATAATCTGTCCTAATTCATTCCTCTTTACTATATTGCTTGATGTAACCGTTCTTTAAAACGCTACACAACATGTCCTTACACGAGAACTAGTTATCGTGGATGACAATAAACACCAACAAAGATATCTTTAACAATACAAGTAGCACTTACAAATAATATAATTTTCTCGTTAACAAAACGTAACGTCTATATGTATTTTCTTACCTCTCAAAAATAATTAGAATCAAAATCGCCGTCGCTTATGAACTAGACAGCTGGCGCAAATCCTTCAAATTACTGGGAGCATAAGTAGCGAATTGAAGGGCACTCACTCCCTTCGGAGCTCTAAGTTACGTGATTCTGGGTGATTGTACGCACCCCGCTTATGTAATGTGGTACGGTGAATTTGACAGAATTCCTGATATAACTGACTGTAGCCGGGGAGCTTATGTCGTATAGATACGGAGCCTGAGATGTTTTAGATTGACGGAAGTTTGACGGATGTGACGTAATGTGATGGATGAATTAATGAATGGATACATCTTGTAACATCTGCGATACTAATCTGAGAGTTGAATGAAGGCAAATATAAAAATATCATGAAAGTGCCTTTAAAGTCCTCTGCTAGACTTTTAATGGCCAATTTTCAGTATCCTGTTAACTTCTAGTAGATATTTTCTTATGATTTCCGTATGAGAAATCTCATAGTATTCCCAATGATTTCTGTTAGTACTCACCCAAAAATCACAGGACTACGTTAGCAATAGGGCCTTTTAGACTTCCAAATGAACCTTGTCTATTCTTTGACAATTTACATCAAAGTTGAAATAGAATTTCATCGCGTTAACACTCGGCTGAGCCGTCTAAAGAACTAATCTAGTCCACTTAATTATTAACATGCGCTCTGGGACCAAATTTTGTGACCTAATTGCAGTCAGATGTCGGCGCAACCAGAATACTTGGTTGCTACTAACGTACATTCACACAAGCTTAATTATTTACAAAGACTAATATGTGGACTGAGGTGAACTAGCCTGCATCGCCGCATAATACACATGTGTTTGTGAGAAATTGAAGTTTTTTCCTACTGCGCTAGAATGGTAATGATATTTGAGCGTATTTATTTGTGTATGACCTCTTTGGCACATTCTACAGCCCAATCACCAAGAGAGATTTCAACATGTAAGGTGTCATTGTGTTTGTCTTCATTGCAAGAATGACAAAGGCTGTTTTTTTATTACAGCACCCCCAAACCACAAAATTTTTTTAGCGGTCAGATTAGTGTTACATCGATGCCATGGACTTGTGTAAAGATAAAAGAAAAAATACACTCAAACCGAAAACAGAAACAAAAAATTGAATATTTTTTTAGGTGTCTCCCTCGCTGGGAATCAAACCCAGAACCCACCACAAGAACCAATACTAATAACAATGGTACGATTCGTGTCATGATTAAATTTAAAATGTCCATTTCAATGAATCCTATAAATTACGTCAAATTGAACCTGGCATGGATCTAAGAGTAATGTGCTGTACCTTTATGTGATAATACACCTACACTTAAGGCACCTACACATAACACCGGCACACCTACTCTGAAATCAATACTACCCTCCTCTCTAATTGGTCACGTGTTTGCACTCAAATCAAACGTTTCAAGTGTTGAAGGGTACGCTCAAACGTAGATTCGTTGAATATTATAAACATAAGAATTCGAAAAACAAAAAACATTTTCTAAAGATTTTCCGAGACGAAACATACAATGTTATTGCTTATCTACAACACTATCTTACGGTTTTAAAGATTGTTTTAATAATACTTACACACCATTTTCTATGTAAGCCTTATTTGTTTTTTTATGCATTATCAAATAAATTAGCTACAACAAAGCAATAAGCCTAGCATTACAAATTCGAAACCAATTATGTTACTATAGTAACATGTTAAACGGTCTCAGAAATTTCACACTTTGATTTAATTTACACAATATAAGTAAAATTTTTCAATCATTATTTACCTTCTAGGCAAGACGGATGGGTCTTTAATATTCCCAGTTTTTCTTATTCCGGTAAGTACTTTAACAATACTTTAATTTGACTGCTTTAGTAAAAATAAACGGTTACGATTGATTTATTTGTTTCCAAAATTAGACTGAAGTAATACCAAAATAAGCAAGGTGAAATACTAGTTATATCTAATCTGAGATATTTAAGTAGGTTTAATAACTTAGACATTTGAATTAACTACCAATAGGCTTAGGATTAGGCTGGCATTGTATCCTCTGGGGTTACTCAAATATGGTCATCCTTATTATCCTACGAGATGAGATCCCTTCCCAACTGTGGGCCAGTAACGAGTATGCCTCACTCATTAATAGCTCACTATGACTACTCTCTCCTCATTACTAACGAAGCCTGGGATGGTCCTGCGTGCATTGGTGGCCTGCTTGGTGCTAAAAAGTCCTCGTTACGTATGTGCGTACCAACTTCTTAGGGCTTTTGCCTTTTGCCAAGACTAGACTTTTATCAATTCATGCCATCAATTTTCAATACGTAACCGCAGTAACTCAAGGTACAATAGAAAGGGGTCATAGCTGCTTTAAACAGTCGTTACAGGCAACTTTAAAATTTATGGCAAAAATGTTTAAATGTGTGACATTTGCACTACACACCATCTTTTGAAGATGCCCGCAGCGAATGCTTGAATGAGACCGATTGTTGTCTGCCTTAGGATCGTTGTAATATAGTTCCATGGTACATTCCACTGATTTTAATTATTTTTTGTCCACAGATCTAAGAATGTTCACCAAATTCCTCATCATCACAATTGTTTTTGCTGTTGCTTCGGCCCAAAGACCATTTTATGCTGGTCTACGACCTATAGGATATCCGGAAATTGAAAAGAAGCCCAATGCAGTCTCCCAAAGTTCCTTATACCCCTTCCTTGGCCAAGGTGATGCTGGACTCTTGGATAGTATAGCTAAACTGCCACAAGACAAACAACCTTTCTGGTACGTCAATGCAAAAGCTATCGAAAAAATGAGGAAAAATCCTATGACGTATGAACAAAGGCCTAATATTTTTCTTAATGCTTGAATCGAAAACAAATACTTATATCTAAACTTTAATCGCAAATGTCAAAAATATTCTATTTCATTTTCATTTTATTATTGTATACTAGCAGAACAGGAAAAAAACGAAACTAAAATGGTCACCATTAAACATATTAAATAAATAAGTAAATTATATGATAACTTTTTTTTAACTCTCCCAATATGGGTATCAATTGAAATGCACACTACGCAAATATCACAATGTATCTTAGTTATTTCCTAGAGCAAGCGTATGATTAGGAAATCTACAGCCAAGCCAGTCCTTGTAAACACAGTATGAGATCAAAACATTCCTGAATGGTTCTCGTCATAAGAGCTCGTGCGTGATCAATTAGGTCTGGATCACTCATTTGAAGGGTTTCACGTCGTATGAAATCGACAGTTTGTTTGCTTAGGGTTATCGAAGATTCATAACTATTAGTTTTATACTTATGATTAGTCTCTTGTGGACCGAGCTTAACTTAGTGTTATATCGTCCCGACATGATCGTGGCAAAAACAAATCGGTTTGAATATAAAACATTATTAAGAAAATTGACTTCTAAAATACAGAATAGTCTCAGTAGACCCACAGTTAAAACCGAAAAAATATCGACCCCACTTTACGTGTATCTAATACTTAATTTTTTTTGTTTTCTTAATTTTATTCTGCTGATATGTTGGCGTGATAATAATGTAATCAATCGCCAAATTACGGCTGTCTAGTTCTAAGGATCATTGAGCTAGGTCCAAGTACCTAGGTGACAGTAAGTAGACGAATGATCAAAATGACCATGGCACAGCTATAAAACGAAAGAGAACTGTTTTTCTATATGACAATATTTAAACAATTCTATACACAACAAAATATAAAGGCTTCAGTATGCCTTCGATTCAGTCTGTTGTCGAGAAGAGCTTAAAGATTCGATTCTTCGACGGAACACAAAAATAGTTGCGTAAATTTAACCTCAATAAGTCTCTGAGATCAATATAGACTTGTATCTCAGATATCATGCCAACATTCGGACCATTGCAAATTCTCTCTGTTGAACAAATCCATTACTTATTCATACGCTCATTCATTCCTAATAAAATATGAAACAGCCGATTCTTGTTGATAGATGGACTTGGTTCGAATGGCCGACGTCTCGGCTGAGTCTTCTTGCAAATTATATTCTTGCTAACATTATTCGGTGTAGTGTTCTAGTTTTCCTTTTTGCTGTTTCCTTTTTAGAGTTAGTTCTCAAAAAATGGGAAAAATTGTCTGTTTTTATCTGTCCGTCACATGATAATATCTTTTACAAAATGTTGAATAGAAACTCATAAATAATTGTGTATTGTAATACTTATTACGTAGGCAAGGCACTGAACCAAACGAAAGGTTTTTGCTGCCTTTAAAGTAAATCCAACTTAAAGATCGACTATTTTTCTTAAAAAGTGGAGTGAATTGCGAATATATTAAAATACTGCAAATGGCATACTAAAACTTGTATTAATTAATAGAAAAACAAAAAAAATCTACAAAGGAGACAAATCCAATGACACCTCACATGCTGAAATTCCTGAAGCTGTTTAGGCTTTAGAGCATGCCAAAGCTTTTGTCCTACATACATACTTACATTTGAAACCATTACCCTCCTTTTGGCGCAGAGTAATAACTCCAGACCATTAATTTACTTAATTTAATACCACCCAGTAACATAATACAAAGTGAATGACCTAAGAAACAGATTCTCCACTTATTCTTAGGACTACAAAATACGAGATCATAAATATCTAGAAGGTATCTTTGTGTTTGATAAAGTATGAGGCCGTTGATAGATTGTCTCGGTTCAGATGTCCGACGTTTCTCGTGTGGCTTGAATAATACATATTGCAATTTACAACAACTTACTCTCATAATATTACAATAAATTTATGAATGTCGGTTACAGGATTTGTAATAATAATAAGCAAGTTTAGTTTCTGATACTCTTAAAAAAGAGCATTCTTATTAGCATGCTGATAAATAAGTATACCACGAAACTATAACAATTTCGACGAAAATAACCTACTAGTACGTGTGTCACTGAACTCCTCATAAACAGCTGCACTAATTTCGACAAAAAAATTGTCAGATATTTTAAGGGGACCGAGTGGTTTAGAACTACAGTTGGAACCGGCAATTATCGCTGATGTTGAGATACTTCAAAGGACAAGCCAAGCCAAATCATCAGAGTTATTGCAATGCCGTCATAGAAAGAAAAGTCCGATATGATGAGCATTTAATAAAGATACATTAAAATTGAAGGTCAGAAGTATCTAGAAACAGACTAAATGTGGCAGAACAATATCTGCCTGGTCCTCTAGTTTCCTTATATAATATCCCATTTATTCCAATAAATTAAGTACGACCTACTTCCTATTTGAGAGATGAGAAAATATCCTACACGCGTCACGTTGAAGTCGTTACTTTATTTGTTCTTCAACTCTCTGTACACATACAGCATCACAAATGGCTAACCAAACACGTAAAAACATCATCAATTACGTCCCAAGATATTCTGTTTCGTTGGCCATTTTCCTTAATCCCGTGAAATAAATACATCAGAACAGATTTTCGAAATCCCTCCCCTTTATCTTATTGAATAAGGCTGTATATCTTCGCATTTAGGGAAAATGCAATTACCGAGAGAAAAAAGATTGTTCCTTTTTTGCTTTGCCAATATTCATGTGACATTGGTCGTGGCAATATTTAAAGGTAAATGATGATATTGGGTAATATTGGGATTTTGCAAAATACGGATATTGATGTAATAACTTTTGTATAATCAAAAGAATCCACTATAACATTATCACCATACATCAACACCATCAAAAGATGTTGTAGGTACAGAGAATACCTTTTCGAAGTGTAATTTCTAAGTGGGCTTCGGAGAAGCCATTCTCATTTACCCCCACTTGAGAAGAGAATAGAATGAAGGAGGGAAAGAGATGCAAGGATCCTATTTCTGATATTTGGGTTGGCCACTAACCTTTCCGTCAATCCACATTTGAGCAATTTGACGGAGTATACTCAGTTTTGAGGAGAAACTCGTGCTCCGTAGTAGACTGTAAGGGTTCAGGCCTTCTTATCTAGAAGCTCGTTCACTGGAACTTTCGATAAAAATCTTTCCTGTTCCAAAAAACTCCTTTAAAAATTCACTTTATTAATCTAGTAATGAACCAATGAAACATTCGATTGCCATACTGTTCGGAAAACGAGTGTTGGCATACATAAAACACACCATATCGAGTAAGTGACAGCTAATCAAATAAAACGTACAGTTCGACCCACCGAGATTGCAGCGACCCCTTCGAACTTTGGGGAGGGATCAAGTCATAAGAGTACGAAACTATAGTAACTCTTTAAACTTTATCTCATAGGCTGGGAAAATATTTGCGTGGTCGGAAAGAGGATAGGTGACAGTTTGGCAAAATTTCTTGAGCACTTCCGTGTTTTGGATGGCGTGTTAAGCTCTTGCTTTTTATCTTTAGATAACACCATGAAAACTTCCTACAATTGGATTGTCCTCTAAACCATCCAATCCGATCAGTTACAAGCTAGTTAGTAATACTTTGAGATCAAGCGTCTTGTTTACTCATTCTTCTCGCTAGCTTCCATAACTGAACCCCTCATCTAAACAAATAGCTTCAATATTTTTTGTTCTAAGCTACTGGATTCCCATCAATCCGTGGTGACCGACCGACTGTGGATATATGCGTCAGATTTAGATGTGGATCTCATGGCGGCTCCAAATCACGCTGGAATTGGCTGAAGTTTTACTAAATGGGTTCACCATTAATTTAAGCGATGACCGTTTTGGTTGTTTTATTTGTGCTCCACTTTATGGTTTTAAAAAGAGTTGCTGTCGTAAATTGAGGAATTCCACTAAAATGAACTAGTTATTTGTTATAAATTATACCGTTTTATTTTGGTTTAATTTATTTGTAAAAGCTATTATACCAGTAACTATTTTTTTCTCCCGTTAACTATGTTGCTATTACTACATACTTTCTTTAATTGAAATCTCCTGATATCAAGTCGTGAAACTAATCCACCTTAGGGGATCGGAAAGGAATAAATAAAAATTTAAAAGTAGATCAGACCGAAAATAAAAATTAAATTAAATGGCAGTGGATCAGTTTTGGAGATCAGACCGGAATAAATCAATTCGAAATGTTAATATAGTATAAGTAAAATCTATGCATAATTTTACTGCGACTTTTTAGTGCTACTTATTTATTTAGTTAAATACTTTAAACAACCCAAGTTATTATTAAAATTAATCGATCCATAATGATTTCTTTACTTTAGAAGAAGGCTCCGTGGAATAAATTGGCTTGAGACGAATGCACAGAAATACGTCACGAGGACGCGGCGATTGGTTGTTGTACGATAAAGGGCTAGTGATGTACATAATTTATCGATACTTTTTTTATTGTTACAAAAAATACAAGATTTACTGATGGATTCGTGAATATTATAATTTTGATACAGTTACAGATATTATGGTTTCAAAGTACTAGCAAGCAGAGAGTTTTCAATTTTTACAGCATCAACTAAACGATTATCGATGTCTCCAAAAAAAAGTCCTATTAATATTCTAGTAATTTCTCAAGCATTTGAGAAAATAGATTACAGATATTCGAAATCTCTCGGATTTTTGTTACCTTTTGACTTGAATTTGATTGATCGCAAGTAAATTTGTTTTAACTTGTAGAACACTAATTTGTTTAGCAGTTAAATGATCAGTAGTAGACACTAATCCGTATTTACTTCTGAGTAAATTCTCTGTCACATTCATACACATACAATTTATTAACTCTGTAATTATGGCCAGATTATCAAGGATGAGATATCTGACATGTAGCATCTTAATCGCAATTATTGCACTGAGCATTATTATCTCAGTTACCTCATTACCCGAAGCTTACGAGCTAATCTCAGACAAATCGTTTGTTTGCAACCAACACCGCATAGGGACTTGATTAATTTATAGACTCCTAGCTAATTACAACGCAGGGCACAGACATAATTAGACCTCGGTTATGTTACTAATTACGGAAGATTACTTGGAAATGATTATGTTTGTGTCAATATTAGGTTATCAAACATGTGAAACTTTGCGAGTTTTGGAGGTTAAATTAATTTGGTCCTTGAAATTATTAAGGAATTGTTCAATTGTATAGTATTTACATAAGTAAAAAATATCCTTTGTTTACTGGTTTCAATACCTACAAGAAGTTTTATTTTATTAGGGCAGTGGTCGTTAAACTTATCTTCCAAAACAAACAAGACAAATAAATAAAATTTATTTAAAGAACTCTTAAAAATGCTCAATGCTTTTGCTTTTATTTAATTATAAGCACTGTAACTGAAAATAATAAATCAAAATACACTCAAGCTGGGTTGTGCCAAATGAGTCCTAGGTAGTTTAAAGTCGAAAATACAGTTTTTGGAAGGTAAATTATGCATGTACAAAAATTACCTATAGATAGAAAATTAAAAGTGATAGATATTATGCAGTACCTTTGTACTATAGTTTTATTTTTAGTTCTACGTGTAAGTTTTCTTTTGTGTACGTAAAAAAATTAATAATTATAATTATTTGTCAACAAAAAAGTTTGATTTGATTTGAATAAAATATTGTGCATACTACAAGATATCGATAATATTATGACATCACTACAAAGTAACTCGTAGCAGGACTAATTTTATTGGTTGGATTTGGGATTCCACGATAATATACAGATAGGAGGAGCTTATTTCGTTCATTGAGTTTTTCCAGACAAAGTCAATTTGTAAAAAGGAAATTTATACTGTAATTTATTTTTGTGAGGAACCCTATTTGCTAAAGTAATATTTTGTGTTTCAAGCTTCGTTTGTGTAGATATAATTAGGCGCTGAAATTCAATGTAATGTGTTATGTTTGCTTCTTTTTTGAGGTGTCAATAATCAAATCAAAATTTCATGCGTGTGTAAATTGTATGATTTGAAATAAAGAAAAACAGATTTGTTTTTTTATTAAATAAAAATAAATTGGATAGTAATAGAAAACAACAATTAAAATAAGATAAATTACTTTTCCAATTGACCTTTTTTATAGATTTTAGTAACGTATGTTATACGTAGAATATTTTGCAGAGTATTAGGTAGTCATAATTGAATAATTTTGAATGGTTATAAATTTATACCGAACTTCTTGAACTCCTTTAGTACAAAATTGTATCAAAGGGCATAATTAGATTTCCTAGAATTCGCCACTGATATTTCTAGTTACCTATTTATTACTATTTATTCGCGCAAACACAGCACGTAGATAGAATTTATATGTGGACGTGACGCAATTATGTAAATTAAAGTCGCTACGTGAGGGTCTCTTCATATTTTAAACGGATGAAACTGTAATATTGTGTCAGAAGTACTAATTATTCATCCTTTAATTTATTTCATCGCTGTGTAATGAATTGTTTTGGGCGAGACCGGGAGGGTTCACGAATGACAGTGTGTCATAGGCTTTAAGTACTACGGTTTTCTACCTTCATCCGCTGTAAATAGACCCATCCGGTAATGTCAGTGGTTACAACTACGATGTATTAACAGTCGTCATTAACAGATTTTGAGGAAATAATGATGTTAGTTCTGAGGTGATGTTTAGTCAAAATAAATTTTATATGAGAGTCAGAGTGAGTTTTATATGAGAGACAGAGTGAGTTTTATATGAGATGAGATTCACACACAGGATGAAAAATGTTCAACGCCGCAAACGCTAAGGAAACGTCGTCACTTTTTATATTTAAGGGATGATTTCAGTTGTGATTATTTTTTTTAATCTTCACCGAGTGTTGATTTCTAAAAATGAATACATTGTCTGTATACATTTTGTAATAGTGCCTTACAAAAAAACATTGTAAAAAAGTCTAGATGTCTCATTTTTATCTATTTAGGTTTGAACAATATTGGGTGTCAAACGAATATTTTACCAAAGCGTTTCTCTTTGATCTGAAGCTTTCACAATATCCTTTGTACTTCTTCGTCATAAATTTTTATGCTTTTCTTCTTAAGGAAGCTTTTAACTACGAATTAGTTTGGATTGGTTCAGACATTAAAAAGATTTGTTACTTCATTAGTTCTGTCGAATTCTAAGTCAACATTTTGATGTGAGTGTGATATGAATGTCGTCATCGACATCCACAAATTGATTTCTTTGGGTCTTTTTATACTTGTTAGAAGTAGTAGGGAAGAAGAATTAGTTAGAACAGTGAGTAGGAGGAGGAGTAGGAGAAAATTCCTACTAGTAGTAGGGAGCTATTTTACTCTCGTAGTCTTTGCGTATGACGATTTTTGAACACACTGACAAAGTATACCTAACATGAAAAATTTACTTAGGAAACACAAAATCCATGGACGAGTTGTTACATTTACAGACTCTGTTTAAAACTGTTTTCCAACTATTTTTACCCGACTACGGCGAAGCCCAAGGAGGGTTATGATTTTGACCGGTATGTATGTATGTATGTTCATCTGTTCCCTTATAACTCCTAAACT
>LGAG01000420.1:308231-319410 GCA_001278395.1 Lerema accius | reverse complement strand
ACTTCACAACAGCTTTGAGAAGTGGAGAACTCTTATATAAGCGTTTCCTCTCGATATTTTCATTTACAGAGAATTAAAAGGCTAAAACGCTAACGCACTAATACCCCCGCAGTAGCATCCCTATATGGCGGGTGGCCTGAACAACACAAATAACACATCACTAACATCCATGACCCGAGAATAAACATTTATTTTATCTGCCACATAAATATCTGCCCCGGCCGGGAATCAAACCCGGGACCCCTCGCTTCGCAGGCAGGGTCACTACCAACTAGACTACGGGGTCGTCGAAATCTCCTAATATTAAGAAGTTCTCACTATTAGCAGTTTCTTTCGAGTAAGAATTCTGAATTCTGTAATTCAATAACAAGAGAACGGGGATAACCTTCCTTGGATTAGGTCCCGTCATTGTCGAAACCGTTTGATAAACAACGTTTCGGAAAGGGATAGTTGACCCCACCCGGCCTCCGAACGGCTTTATACGTTTTGAAATATTCAATGGGGATGTAAGGTTTATAATGATTTATTTTGCGTTTATTTACGTTTGTAAATAAGTATATAAATACATAGATTGATTGTTTGTGTATTTACCTGATTGTGCTGGAAGAGTACTGTTTTTCAAGCGTCAGAAATTTATTCCTTTATAGATAAAGTACATTGATTAAGTACATTAAAATTTAAAGTTTGTATGGGACTTCTCTAACTGACGTGACTGACAGCTGACGTGGTCAGCCATATTGAGAAAACATACAACAGTAGTAGTCATTTATTTTTAACCTAAAAGATACACCGAAGCGAAGCGAGGGCGGGTCCACTAGTTCAAATTAAACTACTAAGCATACGTTTTTGTCCTATAGATAAGTACGTTACACAGGTAACCCTTTTCCCAGTACTAAAGTACCTTCCCTTATCCTATAACCAAAGGGTCAGTAAGACCGCCTCTGGGACTGTTCCGTTAAAGGACGTTTGAAATATTCACCGTAACTATAAAGTTTCTGACATACAATAACGCTATAACTTTGTTTATCTAAAACGGGATATTTAATTTTGGAATTTACCACTTTCAAAATTTTATAAGCGTTATGGTAATGACCATACTAGCAGCTATTAAGTTCGAAATAAAGAAGTATCTTGCTCATAACGTAAGCTAATTATTATACCTTATTAGGTATAATTTACTTTTATTTAAGTTCCAATGAATTTACAAAATTTAAACTAATCAACTGTATAGCCTTAAACCTTATTACTCCCCAATATCCAAAACAATAAGACACTTTATTTTACGCGAATCATAAAAATAACAGAACATTAAATTCAGCTTCACAATTTTACTACCCAAAACAACCAGCCAGTCTTAAATATCCTGCAATCGACCGTGGATAAACAATGAAGAGATAATAGTCACGGAGGATCGGGTAATGATAAATAAAAAACCGGTAATTATTATTTAAGAAGCAGGTAATGAAATCCCGCGAATAGGTAATGATAAAGTTGGTTCAGTGTGGAGAATTAACTACGTGTTGGCGCGAATAATGCTCGTTGAATGCTGATCTTATATTATGCACGCTCGATTGCTGATACGTTACGGTATCGATTTGTTTTAATCATTATTCGATATAGAATACATCGAGTACGTTTATAATCGAGTAGGTCTATACTTGGAGTGGTATTTACTTAGAACAAAATGTTTCATGACAACATTATCACTCACTGATGTTCTGATAATGTAATGGATAATTCAAGAATAATAATAGAAACGAGAGAATTATTAAAAAACACTAATAATAACTTATTATGTCTTGAAATGGTGACTAAGATTTTTGTATGTGCTCAGTACGTTTTTTTTGCCAGTCATAATTATAATATCTCCAAATTATCACTTAACACATACACACACACATACATACATACCCACACTATTGAAATTGTACCACGGTCTTATTCAGGACATAATGAAACTTTATGGAATACATAAAAAAACATAATTTGCAAGTATCACCTACTAAAG
The DNA here is from genome assembly GCA_001278395.1 of Lerema accius. NCBI lineage: Eukaryota > Metazoa > Arthropoda > Insecta > Lepidoptera > Hesperiidae > Lerema > Lerema accius. The sequence goes on along the minus strand of LGAG01000420.1, from coordinate 317,402 downwards.
TACCTTCTACAATAACATTTAAAACTTTCTAATGTTCCATTAGAGGTACATCGTCCCATTAAAAGCTTCATTAGAAATTATCACTGTTATAATCATAATGAAATCGAGCTTTGTATTCTAAAAGCTTCATCAATATAATGTGTCTCGTCCGTGATAGAGTAGTATGAAGACTGAACATAATTATTGTATTATAATTTTCACCTTTTTAAATTCAAATACTTCAAGAAAATTTAAAATGTACTGGTACAAATTAAAGTAAATATTTCAGAAATAACTGTTTTGTAAATTTTTTTTTTAACAATTTCTTCTGAAAGTTCGGAATACAAACTTATTTACATTAATTAAAATTCAAATTAAAAATCATAACTGTCGGAAATATTTTGTTGACTATAACATTTATAATGACGTGCTTTTAATTATAACTTTAAAGTTAATTAATGACTGGCAAAAAATTCTTTTGTATTATAAAAATTGGGACTACAAGTCGGAACTGTAATTTAATTTCATTTCATTTTAATCACAATCTTTATGCCTACTTATAAATGATACGAGTATGTACAAATAGCTATACTCTTTGTCTTTCGTAGATAGAATGCTTTATAACTATTTCTATCAAGCCTATATCGCTACCACGCATTGAATTATTAAGTGGCGGTGAATATGTATTGGCGCTAATGATTTGTGCCTATACACCGCGCAAACGCCGCAAATTCCACATTGATAATATGAAATTGTTGGGAATTGTGATGTTTAACAATATTTTATTCACGGAACAAAATGATGTAAGCTTAAAATATTTTTCAAGGAATGTAAAAATAAGTATCAAGTATAAGGGTGAATTTCTCAACAGCACTTTTACGCCACTTTGATAAAATCGGTTGCTAGGTACGTTTGCATATTTAGTGATTAGATTGATTATTCTTACTGTAATTAACAACTTTGTCGTTCTTATCGAACACTTATGATCCACGAAAGCGACATTAATATAGTTATTTAAGTACGAGTTGTTTCCCGCAGCTTTGCTTGCGGAAATTATATTTTTGCGGTGATATTTACCCCCTTAAGGTTTGATTTTAAAAAATCGTTGAAATAGGTTTTTTATCCATTTTAACCATAAACCCAAATACGAATTTGCAAACTGCTAGCTTTAAAATTTGGCTAATTATCATACAAACTTTTAACCCTTATTTAACCCCCTTAGGGGTTGATTTTCCAAAAATTTCAAAATTTGCACTTCTTATCTTAGTATCGAAAACCTAAATACCAATTTTCAAACTGCTTGCTTTATATTTTTTTTAATTTTCATACAAACTTTCATCCCCTATTTCCCCCCCTTAAAATGTGAATTTCCAAAAATCCGTTCTTAGTGCTCCCCTACACTTTAAAAGGAACCTCTGTGCCAAGTTTCATGCTTCTAGGTCTATCCGTTTAGGCTGTAGCGTGTCTGTCAGTCAATCAACATTTTTATTAAGTATGATGGTGTCAAATCCTAAGTAAGACCCAAGCAGACTGGTTTCCGTAATAAGTTTTCTTACAACCCATTAACATCTAGTAGAAAATAATTTGCAGTAGAGTACCAAATTATATACTCGTACTTTTAAACTTCCCCAATACATCACCCAAGAGACAGACGGCAGTAAAAACTGCTCGAAAAAGGAGCAGCTTGCAATTTCAACGTAATTAAGCTATAAATTTGGGTAAAAAGAATATCGAAACACTCGGCTGGTGGAGCATTTACGTGGGGTCGAACGAACCGAAGCGAAATTATTGGACCAGGTTTACTCCCCAAGTATTGACGCGTTGACATCACGTACTGCAGTTTTAAATCGTTTTTAATACCGCTTTAATTTAACTTTTACTGCCGTAATTGTAGTTAAATTCTGCGTTGAAACGCCGACGCGACGGTTTAGTAGCATGATTACCTCTTTTTTATTTAGTGGTGTTAAAAGGGAAGCTTTCGGCATCTTTCCTGAGAAATAAAAACTTATGTACTGCTACTACATATTTACTTTTGAAAAGAGACGCAGAAGTTGTGGTTAAATGTTGTCAAAAAATTACACTTGAAGACAAAAATTAATCTGTAATGTCATATATTTTTCTATAACTACGTATACAGTCGTCATCCTTTCTATTTTGGGTTCAAAACTAATAACCAAACTACTGTAATATAATGCTCCAAAAATTATAATAATAAAACGCGAGGAAACATTTGAAATGTTTCAGTAGGTCCCTTTCATTTGACATCTAAATTCGGATGATTATTATTTTTAATATACCCGACTATTTAGTTTACAACTGTACTTCTAGGCCCTGATATGTTTAATTGAATATAACGTCATGTTAGCTAATAACCATAGTACAAATAGCACAATCTAATAAATTAAATTCTTTAAATTACGGATAGTTCAGAATTTTTGTAAATAGATAGACATACGAGTACGTGCAATTCAATACCATTTCCTCAATAGTCGAAAAAACAGGTATCAATCGACATAAAGCATTTTGATCGAACACCGCAATGAATTCTTGTAAATTATTCCATGAAACACCTAGAATGTGTTGTGCTCCGGACCACGGACGTAATTTACAACAGATAGGTACGAACGACGCTCCAATTTCCGTTTATGAGCCGTTATTCAGCAACATGGTGTCATTATATGGTTTAGGGGAGTAGGCGAAACTTTCCTGTGAAATATTATCCTGCAGTTGTTAAAAGGGTTTGGCTGGGTTTAGACCAGCAGATTAGGCGTGTTCGTGTATTGAAAATGGTTTAGGCTCGTATCACATATCCTAATATATAAAAAGACAGCGTATTTAGGTGTGTTTGTCACTGATCTTCTCCTTAACAGCTAGACTTATTGTAATAAAAAATTTGTGAGGTATTTCAGAGGTACCGAGTATGGTTTAGAGCCACAGTCGTACCCAGTGGTGCTGATGTCAAGATACTTAAAGGGACCAGCCAAACTATTATAGTTATTGAAACGCCGCCATAGCAAAAGTTGTTCGATATGATGAGAATTTACTAAACATAAATAAAAATTGAAGGTCGAGAGAACCGGTTGTGGAATTATAAGGAATATAAGACCAAAATTTGAGGCAGAACAACGTCTGCCGGGTCATTTAGTTTTATATGTAATTCTGTATGATGTGATGTTTTATGCAGCTGATGTGATTTTTATTAAAAAAATACAGTTGCGTAACCCTATATATTTTTAAAACTCATGATAAACATTAGATTGGAAGATACAGTTTGCGTTCTTATTAGTAAGTAAGATACAGCGTGTTTTTATGGGGCTTAGTGTACGTTTTTATTTTTATAGTCCGGAGTTTTCTTATTAATAGATTAATTAAAGGGCTTGAAAAACATTTTGCAGCTTTATTACGGGCAATTTTTTTCAAAGCTTGACTTACATTAAATAATAAAAAGTAAAGAATTACTGTGCCGGCTCATAACGCTTAACAACATCAAAGAGAATTTTCGTTTTACTCAAATTAAATGTAATTTATTAGTAAAACTTGATTAAAATTATTCAATTATTCATTACCTTTAAAGTGTTTCATGACAAATTAAATTCGAACACCAAATTGTATACGATAATTTTATTATGAATTTACTTTATTTAAACCGCCTGAAATGTGAGCAAACAAAATAATCCTTTTATTTCATGTTAATTAGGTCTGTTGGAGGTAATTAATTAATTATTATTTTGGGAAAGTTGTTTTTAATATCGAAGTAATATTCTGATGAATTTCGTGAACATTGTGATCATTTTAACAGCCACTTATTATTCTCATATTAAGAACGCTACAATTTTTACTGTATCGTCAGTAATATATCAATATAATAAGGTACCTATTATCTTTCACCTTCGAGATTACATTCGCTATGAGCAAGTAATCCTATTCACTGATATGACTTTTATCATTAATCTAGACCTTCAAGCCTTGAAACTTATCTAACATGACAGAATGCTAACTACATATGTCGGTAGGCCGTTTTAAAGGTCCTGGGTTTGAATGTTAGCTAGACAAAAAATATATAATTAAGTTTTTATGCTGTTTTCAGTATGTGTATATTCTTGGCTTTTGCATTGTCCGTAGCAACCATAAGGAATTTCTAGTGTAAGTATGAGTGTATAGCGTAAGGTTTCTAAACTTCAAAAGTAATAAAACAAACATGAAAATGCAAGCGAAAAATAATTTACTCGCCCGAAAATTCCCGGAGCTAAAACAATGCCTGACCATCATTTTATCTATACGACGTCCAATGCTCACGAACAAACGGTTCATTGTATAACGGAAACAATGCGTCTAAACATGAGCTGAAAAGGCCCGAGATATTATGTCAGTCTTACGTGATTTTACTGGTTTTGCTCACGATTTAGTTTCTGGTTAAATGATCGACGAGAGAAAGGGGATGGACAGACATGAATACTCTTTAACCCCCGATGCAAAAAGAGGGGTGTTATAAGTTTGACGTGTCTATGTGTCTGTCTGTGGCACTGTAGCTCCCGAACGGATGTAGCGTTTTCAATTTAGTTTTTTTTTGTATTAAAGGTAAATTATCTACGAGTGTTTTTAGATGTTTGATCAAAATCGGTTGACCCGTTTAAAAGTTGTCAGACGCGATAATTATCGTTAGATTAGGTACGTTTAGTTTATGTTAGGATAATAATTGTTAAGACGTCGGAGGCCTTCGAGCGGAATAAGAAAAACTTCCTCAGTTATGAGAGGAGGCCAATTCTTAGTAGGGAGCGGCCGGCCAACATTAATTAAATATACTAAGCATAAGAAGATTCACAACAATGTCCATTCAGGTAACTCTAGAGCTACGTTAATAAGGGTTGAATATGAAGTAAGAACATTTTATTGTGCTCAGCACAATACTCATAGTTCCTGAAGAATGTATTCATAAGGCCTAATTTCGTACATGCCGCTGTAAGCAAAACTTTTCCTCTAACATAAAACAGCCTACACACATTATGTGGCTCTTTCAAAGATATACAGATACGACTAGATGTGGCTATTAGACATAAGGTATTAAATTAATAAGTTCGCAATTACATTATTAAAGCAATTTTAAGAAATAGGCCTAATCATGCGATATGTCGTTTTTAACCGACGTTATTTTTTTGGGTTATCTGAAGTCCAAGGTTATTGCAACTAGTGCCATAATTAAGGCTCCGCCAGATATGCCCAAGTATAGGGTCCAAGCCCTGACAGCATCCCTAAAAAAGTTTTTATTTGCATTGTAAAGACAGATGTCTTTAGTCGTTCCTTGAAGAGCCCAATGTCATTTCCTTATGAGGAAACTTTACCTTAACTACAAAAATACTTAAGGTTAATATATAAAGTAAAATTTTAACTTCAGCCATTGCCATATCCAGTCAACCTACATCAACATCTCGAGCTAAATAGGCTAAAGTAAAATTTAGAGTCAGTGGCACAACATGTTTAATCCATTCGTGGCTCAGCTTTATTGTCAAGCGCGGCCTTGAGGACGTTTCTGAATTATACCTAAAAGATGTACGGGTAAAACATTTTCTCATACGTTTTTAATGGTACGCTGACGTGTAATTAGTTGCAAGAACCGCCTGCTTGGTTAATACTCGAGACATGATCTATGTAACTGGAAAGGTAGACTTCAATATACTGTTTTATTGTGTAAAGGTATAAGGTAAGGTGGGGTAAGACTAACACACGGGGCAAGACTAACACTGTCTATTATCTCGATACGTATAGCTTAAATACGAAATTATTCCAGTCTGTTCTCGGCTAAAACACACACATGTCGTTTCTTCAAGTGCATATCGAGATAATAGACAGTGTTAGTCTTGCCCCGTGTGTTAGTCTTACCCCACCATACCTTACATGGTTTGTTTTGTAAAAACAAGTATGTCATCATCATCATCTTCATCTTCCTGCCCAATTTCCAATTATATTTGGGGTCAGCGATATGTAGGTACCTACGTCTCTTCCACTCATCCCTATCAACCATCATCTCTAACACTTACTCCCACAATTTAATCATCTTTCACACAATCCATCCAATTATTTGTGTCCAATTTAACCTGTACCAGATACTTTTTAGACTAAAACTAATTTGACAATATTAAAAAACTTTCTTTTGACATATTATATGTTCAAAGTATTACGAATAGTACCAGCAACCACCTTTATTTGTCCCTGCGACTTATTTGTTGTATAAAAGAGAATATTCAATTATGTATCATCAAAACATTGGCAGAGAAAAGAAAAAGGTGAAAGGTGACAGAAATAAATATTCAATCTTGATTTATCCGAGCAGCAACTGATAAAGGTCACCTTTATTTACAAATGAGTAATTGAAATGCCCTTTTTGTGAGAACTTAACAGACACCCACACAGAGGTTTAATACTAAAATTAATTAATATAAGTCCAATACTATCAGTAAATGAGCCCCAAATATTAATTACAATCGGTCTTGATACTTCGATCAATCAACAAAGTAAGTTCTGCCAACTAGGCCGATTCAATTTCCCCAAGTATCAATTGAAAATTTAAAGGGTATTACACACCTACTTTGAACTGTCATGACCTAGTAATAGATATCTAGGTTACCTAGTATATGGCAAAATGGACTATCAACAAAAGACTTCAAATTCATTACAGATGTGTTATCGATCTATTCATTACCTGACTACGCTAGAAGGCGGGCATTGTTTAACAAATGTATGTATGTATATTCAATTCTTTGGCATGCTCTACATCCCAAACAACTTGTCAATGCTGATGGCATATTAAATGAATGCATGTGACTCAACTCATATTTGCCAACTGTATAATGTGCAATCACCTTTATAATCGAGACGATCAGTCTACTTCCTCGATAAATATTCGAAAGCCCTTTTAATTAATGAATGGCCAATCCTTTCTGCATTCGACCTTAATGAAGTCCTGGATGAAAAATACGGGCTCATATTTGACCACGCAGATATCTTCTGTAAATACTACTGTAAGTACCTACCGTTCTTGTTTGTGTGTAGGAACCTTTATTTAATAGCCATGATATGTGTATTAGTTGTATTTAATAACGTGAGAATGATTTACCAGATAAGACATGGCTTCAACCCACTACTGCGCACGGGTACAAACTTAACCAAAGAGGCCTATGGCATACACCACCATGCTGCTCCAATGCGTAGGTATTGGCAGAGTGGAGGGGACCTTGATATTACTAGCAATAAACAATTTATCGTTTATATCTACTTATAAAACAATAGAAATGACGATATATGTGATAATGAATTGAATTATTAATCATTATTTTTTTAATTAAGAAGATAAAAGAGCTTGAAATGTAAACCTAACAATCTAATAACAACTAAAAGGCATTGAAACAAAATCTCAAACCAGATCTGAAATAATTTGTCAAACACGTCAACACACTTCAACAGTCCTAACAAGATATTAATTACTAAAATAACTTCCTCACGAATCGCTACCACGGGGCTTAAGGCTGGTTATCAAAGTGGATTTAAATCCCTTTGTTGCCTTAAGATTACCTTCAACTAGTGTTTTGTGAGGACCGTCAAATAATGTTACCTTAATTGAGTCTCGCTACCGAGCTTTTATAATATTAAAACTCATTTATACACGTTTGAATAGCTTTCCCAGTGTTCTGAGAGTATTCATGGAAGCATATAATTATATTTACCACTAGTGGACTCGCCCTCGCTTCGCTTCAGCAAACCTATGCCGAAATGAAGGTAAAAAAGTACCCTAAGTTACTCCTTACTACATCAGCTATCCACCAGTGAAATTCCCGTTAAGATCGGTCCAGCGATGATCATATAACTGCTTGGTGAAATAACTTCTCGTATTTTCTCACAATAGGCTACCGCTGAAACCGGATTGATTTACACAACCCTCTAATTATCGACGAAGATTGAAAGTAATTTACTGAAATATAGACCTTAGCACTGACTAATCGATCCGCAACCATTTGAGATAACGGTACGAAACAGATGCTATCGAATAAGATATTAACTACAAGTAAATACATCTATAGATACAATAACATTAATTAATTGATCATTTAGTTTAACAGGTACACCAGATTTAATTTGCAATATTTAACCTTTATACGAGTAACATAGAATAATAATAATAACACTATTTATGTTCATAATAATATTCCACTATTTTTATTATAATGGCATTTCAGTAACTGTAAGTTGACTGGTCCCTTCAAGTATCTCTACAACATCCACCTTGAGCTCATTTTTAAAGACACTACCAAATGTTTGTTAAAATCTGTCCAGCCGTTTAGAAGCAGTTCAATGACAAACATTACGTCGCTATTACTTTTGAACAGCTCTGCTACCAGTTCCGCTCAGGTTATAGAGATACATTTTGTAATGATAATAATTATTCACTGTAACTACTTTTTGTTTAAAAAGATGTGCGGGGGAGTTTCTTTCCCCTTTCTTCTCCTCCATATTAAAGCACCTTTACGAAACGGGGGTAGATTCAAAAAAAATGTTTGACGTGCATAAGTGTATCAATGATACCTACATGAATAAATGATTTTGAATTTGAATTTGAATTTGAATTTAAAACTAAAAGGTTCAAAAATTTTTTGATCATTGTGTAACACCAAATATCATTAACGCATTAACGGTCTTAAATTGAAATATATTAAAATATTTGCCGATCAAATCCTAAAGGATGGTAGGTAATAGGTACTTATAATACTAAGCTAACAAAAGATACCTTTGTAAATTTAACATAAATTTAATTAACATTCTCATTTGAGCATGAATATTGAATGTACAAAGAGTAAGAACATAAATCTTGTTAAAATAACAGTCTTCATCTTAAAAAATACACAGCGTTTTCGATTTAACATTAGTCCGATTTAATCGCCGTCTTCTTTAATCAAAATGACACGTAATCTATCATTTGTGGCTAAAGAAATCCATTTTCTATTCATTATAAAGCCCTGAATGGTCTGTAAAATGGTGCAATCTTTCAAACAGATAATAATGAGGCCCCTTTGAAGGGTCTAGGTACTTTATTATCTTTTCCTTCGATTCCGGAAAATTAATCATTTTCCCAATTTTATTTGACATATTTAATGGAGATTGTTATTATAAAAAAGATGTTTTTCCTGTTAGGGATACATAAAT
>LGAG01000420.1:283533-300875 GCA_001278395.1 Lerema accius | reverse complement strand
TAAAGCTTGTTTTAAAAAAAAAAACTTTTAATTTCATGTTAACTACGAGTAATTACATTAGTAATAATTTCATTTGTGTTTATATGTCACCTACGGAACTAGAAGGGAAACCTACTGTAAAGTTATACATGCATAGCATAATTTATTGGTTTTTATATACATATGTGTATGTTATTATTTTCAAATGTTGCTGGCTATTTATTACTCTAATAAAGAACGAACATACGGGAACCCGAAAACTTCTTAACTTTTACATTGCAATTTTATTCATAACATGTTTGTAGATAGATTCTGAACTACAAACTAGGTGAATCTGGCTAGTATATGAATATAGTTTGGAGTGTTTGTGAAACTTCAACCAAGACTATTGATTTAGTTCCAGACACAGCCCGCAGCTATTCCAAGACTGAATTGAAATTTAACATGATAAATGGTTGAAATCTCATTCAAGCATTATGTGTTCCTTAGTGCCTGAACGGAGTAGATTGTACAACAAAATTAGTTGATATAAAGCTCAGACTCAAAACTAATAGACACAGTGTTGAGAATAAAAAAGTGAGGTAATTTTTTTTTTTTTTTTACGATCTGACGTATGTCACCGAGCACGGTCTGCCGAGCAATGTGCTGAGAAACATGTTTTTCCCTACCACGCTTTTTGGTTCCAAACACTACGTACCTATACATTTTTTGGTTTGTGACATAAAGTTATTAAAGACCTATTTTCTTTCTCATCTTCTAATTGGCTGGACCGATTTTAATTAATTCTGTGGTGTATTTACAATGGACTGAGTATGGTTAAGGAACTTAGTAAGAAGATGGTGCTGTTGTCAAGATATTGTTGTCAAGATAATGGTGCTGTTGATAAGATCAAAGACCTGCAGAACTATTAGAATGATTGAAACGTCGTCGTGGCGAAAGTTTATTAATCTGATGAGTATTTATTAACGCTACATCAAAATTGAACGTCGTTTCAGATGTGGAAAACTAAGAAATACGTGTGTGAGTAATAAAACTTTTTTTGATTATTTATTGTTTTATTTTTTTACGAAAATTTCAATTTCAATAAGTAATCAAAAATCATCCTCTACAGGTTATAAAGCTCCGTAACATATTGTAAGTATACAGATCCACACAGGTTGCGTAGTTTTTTAGTGAAAGTGCAAGCAAAAATGACTCCTATTCCTGAGGCTATTGAGAAGGAAATGGCATGGAAAAAATGTAAGCAGTCACATAGTTTCAGGTCTGATGTTACGTACACGCCTCCGTTTTTAATTTCGCAAAACAAACATTAATTTCGTTCGAAGGAGGGCGCTAAGCGCAGTTTCTTCTTGAGATTTAAAAAAGGAAACTTGCAAATTGAGCGTTTCTTGCGTTTCTGAAAACTTAGAGATCTTATGCATTATCCGATACACCTGATTCTTTTTCTAAACTAGTAATATTCCGTCGGTTTACTTTAAAAATAGCTTTAATAGCCTTACCTTAAGATAAAGCAATTTTCGTAACTTTTTTATCGTTTCATTTAACCCATAATCGGCTGCTACGAGTATATGTCTCACGACGACATTTAGTTCATAGTCGTGAAAATGTTTATGTACAATGGCGAATCTATTTAATAGTAAAGTTCTAATAGATATTTACCATAATTAGCTAATGAATGAATCAAAAAAATATTTTACCGTAGAATTAAAAAAAAAACGATGTTTATAAAATTTGTTATTAAATACTAATAACATTTACAAACTCTATCATGTAGAATGTTTGATGAATAATGAATTTTATTAAAATATATAATTATATTACATTAGATCGTAAAAAAGTTGTACTTAACATTGATAATGTTTAAGCAGGTCGGACAATGCATTGCATCCTTTATTTTGCTATATAAAACAAATGACTAAAAGTTTAATTTCTTACTCGAAAAGCTGTTACAAGCTATCCAAATGGAAAAACAACTATCTCTGAATAAAGAAGAATATTAAAAACAATCCAGAATTCAACCCTTTATGTGTGAATTTTAATATTATAGAATTATGGAATGATAAAATACAATACAATGAATATAAATACATACATAAAAAAGGTTTATGTTAAAGAACGTGAAGACACGAAAAGTACCCAATTGGTTTATTTTTTCCTTTGAGTAAGAACGAGACGGCGAATATTTGTAGTAAAGACGATATTTTCGCATGCAAAATAGCACATATCAAGTTTTTGAGTTCTTTGCTCAAGGCTATACAACTATAGTATAAAATATCGTTCAATTTATGATTTTTTGTCACAATTATATAATTATCTTACTTGATATTAAACGTAGAAGTTCCAAATTAATACTAATCCATTATAGATCAATCGACGACTTATATCAACTTAATAGAGGACTAGTTTAACGAACAATTTGCTCGTATTAATATTAATGCGACTGACACAGCAATTAAATATGGATATCGTGTTGATGTAATTCCGGCTTTATCCCGGATATAATATTGATTTGGGCTGGGTACATTTCTCTTTGTTTCGGAGTTATACACATTGAGTTTCATCATATTTATCACTAGTGGATCCGCCCTCGCTTCGCTTCGGTAAACCTTTGCTAAAACGATGGTAAAAAAGTAGCCTAAGTTACTCCTTGATACATCAGCTTTCTGCCAGTGAAAGTCCCGTCAAGATCAGTCAGATTAGCCGGATCAAACAGACAGACAGACAAACATTTTTTTAAATGTCATTTCGGTATGTATATCGTGTATACATACGTATGCATTAAGTTAAAAGCGGTTATTTTAATATTACAAACAGACACTTCAATTTTATTTAGTAGTATAGATATAGATTATTACAACCCACAACTGTCCCACTACTGGATTTGTGTCTCCTCAATGTTAGGGGTAACATGTTCATTCCCTCAATGTTAGTGGCCAAAAATGCTGGACTTGGGGTCACCTCCATCAATTATAGGGGTACTGGCTATGGGTCCCCTCGCTGGCCAAAAGGGGGTTACACTTATTTGTGTTCTTCGTTCTTTCTGGAGACCATTAGGTGTTCAAGTGATAAGTAGTTTCATATAAGCGTATAACTTTTAGAAAAATTACAATTCCATACTGTGCTTTAAGTCCTCAGTGTTCATTACTATTTTTTACGTTTTATTTTTAGCTACACTACCTAAAGTAGCTTTGGATTAGATCAAAAATATAGTTAAATTCTATTACTTAATTTTTAATGGTAATTACAGAACCGTTATTAACAATATTGATACCTACTGTATTTATTATTATCTATATCTAGTACTTCTATATGTGGTATAATATGCCTTATTGTATTGACGACAAGGTTTTAATTTAACTAAGAAATAGCTCCGGGCGGGGTCTAGAATTAACTCAATATAATATTTATTGCCAAAGTTTAGCGAAACGTTATGAGAAATGGAATCAATTACAGCCTCAGATACAAATACAGCGAGTTTAGAAGGTAACTACGAAAGGAATAAATCATAACATGAAAACATGTCAATCTAAGATTCATTGCTGATTTTTACGTTTTTTCAATGTTTTTTTTTTGCGAATTACTTTTTAATATCCGATGCAAATGATGCGAAAAATATTACATTTAGTGTAAAAAATAAGTAAAAAGTATTTTTCTTTTATGTTGTATCCCCTATGTTTTAGGGGATTTTTTCTGAAAAGATGATTAAAAGTCTCAAAATTAATGATCTCAACAACTGTCTATTCCTTTACTTTATTTGCTTCAAAGTAACTCCAATCTCTGCATCTTATTATGAAATTAAAATTTACTTGAGATTACCCTTGAGGAATTTCATTTGTGGAATTCCCGACCCTTTTTATCCTCAATTCGAGTGAGACCCAATAAATTGCTTCGAATAGATACTTCATTTGCTGTTTATTTACATAACTTATACATACAAATGTAGCTACGAGTAATAGTGTTTGACAAAATAATCACGCATAAAATTAAAAAATAATATGTTTTTCAATCGCCTTTACGACTTAGTTATGAAAAGTCCCAGGTTCAAGTCCCGGCCAAGGAAATTTGTTACGGATAAAATAAAACTCTATTGTTTTCCAGTTATATTTTACCCAAAACACATAGCTATTAAAATAATTTAAAATGGAGTCTGTAACGTTAATATAAGGAACCGGAAAATATTTTTTTTTATAATATTCCGGCTAATCTCTGAAATGGCTGGACCGATTTTGACGGGATTTTCACTGGCAGATAGCTCATGGCAATAAAGAGTAACTCGGCAACTTTTTTGCTTTTACTATCGTTTTGGCATACGTTTGCTGAAACGAACCGAAGGCGAGTCGACTAGTAATGAGATAAAAATATAAGTATGGTTTTCTATAAAATATCAACTAAGATTACAGATAAACAAAATTTTACAATTTAGTCCACTAACCTATTATCGCGTTATCTTTTATTAAGTCATTACCTTAAAATCAAAGTTACTCTACAACTCAAAATCTTCAAAGAATTTTCGAAACAAAAGTTAATTTGTCGAGTCTCCAAGCAGTTTCATGTGATCTCTAGACAGACCTGATAAATTACTTTTTTAACTGTATTCCCTTTCTCAGAATAATTGGAGATGTTTGATATAAATAAGCAAGCATTATAAATTATCATGGACATTTTTAACTGATAATTTTATAATGTTATAAGGTACCTTCGTCGCTTCGCTTCTGTGTAGTTGTAGTTTCGAATGTATCGTCTACATTCAATATAAAATTATACCACTAGGCAGCTATAGATTCAAAGAATTAATGACATGAAGAGAAGAGTTCAGAATCGCGTGCAGTGGAGGAGAAAGTGCCGCCATTTTGAGTTAAAATTAACCTTTAACTTAAACGTATTCATGTACAGCAGACAGCCGTATCCATGATAATAGCTTTGACCAACTTTTATAGTATAAAATAAATTGTTTTAATACGTGAATCATTACTGTAAACTCTAAGAAATGGTATTAACCTGCTTGGTGGTTGAAAATACACCTCTTACTTCATCGATCCAAATTGTAGCCAAAATCAAAAGTTTTAATAGACCCATCAAAACATTAAACTTATGTTATGAATTTTTGCAAACGAAGCCTTAATTTGTGGAGTTCTTGGGGCTTTTTGTGTAACTCGGAGGAGACCCGATAAATTACCTTCGAAACTTTGTTGTCTTTAGTTAGTAACTTGAATAATTGTAGCTCGCTCGCTTTGCCTGTGGCGACGTTATCGCGCACATCAAGCGCCAACTTTGTATAATAAAAAAGATAATTAGAAGCTAAGTTTGTTTCATTTGTTGTTTTTTTTATATGTACTTATATACATAACAAATTGTAGCGCTCCTAGCCTAAGGCTAGTCTATGTTTAATTGTCGACTGAACTAGAGAGCTTTGGGATGTCGGTATTTGAAAGTGATTGTTATTGGCAATACTTTTTAATCTGTGCAAGGAGAATAAAGATTTTCAAACGTAAAGTAATTCCATCACGAAGAGCTTGAGGGATATCATCATTATTTTATCATCATCATCATCATCATCATTGCAACCCATAACTGTCCCACTGCTGGGCTCGGGTCTCCTCTTACAGTGTGAGGGGTACAGGCCATAGTCCACCACGCTGGCCTAGTGCGGATTGGCAGACTTCACACACCTTTTGAGAACTTTCAGGTGTGCAGGTTTCCTCACGATGTTTTTCCTTCACCGTAGCAAGTGATAATTAGTATCTAATACGCACATAACTTTTATATTAGAGGTGCGTGCCGTGGGGTTTGAACCCAGGATCTCCCGTTCGAGAGACCAACGTTCAAACCACTAGGCTATCACTGCATTATTTTATACTTACCTATAATTCTATAGTAATAATACAAAGCTGAAGAGTTTGTTTGTTTGTTTGAACGCGCTAATCTCAGGAACTACTAGACCGATTTAAAAAGTTATTTTAGTGTAAGATAGTCCATTTATCGAGGAAGGCTATAGGCTATATAACATCACGTTAAGATGAATAGAGGAGGAGCAGCAATCAATATTGTGAAAACAGGAAAATTGCTAGGTTTCCAATATAAAAACGTTTAATTTAGAAATTAAATCGAAACTGACCCACAGTTCACATTTTGCACGTGATGTCGTTAATTGCGCTGTCTTATTGGTTCTCTAGACAGTTTCAGAAATAGATTCTAATAATTAGCTCTAAGAATAGATGTCTAATTCAAACAACGAGTTATGGTTCAATTTCGATCACAAACATCCTCTAGTTCATTTAAATGGATGTCATCATAATGGAAATATAGTTTTTTATAAAATTTAATTAGGTCACAAAACAGTTACGTAAGTAAGATTGTTCAATAAATAAAATAAATCTGATTGGTACAAGTGAAACGGCAAAGGGAACGTTGTGAGTGGGACGACAAAGTTTCTGTTCGAGTCAAGTGTTTCTTTTCTCGCGTTGTACTATTTCCGACAACTTGTGGTGTAAGTAATAAGATTTTAGACCTTTGATTATTTTCCATGTTACGCATAGTATCAAAAACAAGTGAATTAAAAGATTTTTTTAAAAAGAAGCTTTTTTTAACTTGTTAATAAGAAAAAGAACTAAAAAGTTAAACAGTGCAAAATTTCAAGTCCCTACTACCCATGAGGAGTTCAATCGTCCGGAGCCAATCCTGGTGGCAGTATCACATCTTGCTTATTATAAACATGCATTGTCATCAGGACTGGACCAGTGTGTAAAATTTTAGTTCAATCGGACACCGGGAAGTGGGTGAAATTTAGCTTGCAAGATTTGATTACAAACACCGGGACAGGTAAAACTAAATAAAAGCTTGTAATAAATAAATTCTATTACGTACTCTGTTTCAACAATCTATTATTTTAAGCTGGTTGAGTACGTTTGGAACCCTGATCAGTTACCTGATCCAGCATTGACAGTAGGGGAGAGCAGGGTTGACAAAGCTAGGGGTAAGTTGGTTTCTGTTACAGAAACAATCACGTTGGCACAACTTACTCGTGGTTCTTTCAGCCCTATTCTTTTCTACTGTCAGTATAAATTCCGGACGTATGCGGACTGATGTTGTTGTTAAGCTAATATTCTTTAATACTCTATACATTTTTGTTGACATCTAATTTCTCTTGAACGGCTAGATGTGTGTTTGTTTTTGCGTGAGTTTAATGCATCGACAATGGGTGATTGGCTTAGAATGAAAGAATGTAAAAGGAAGTATTTTCTAGTTATTTTGTTACCTGAAGATCTGAGGAAGTAAGCAGGTAGGCCACCCAGTTAACGTCACCATATAGACTCGTATGAGACCAGAGAGTGTATTTATTTTGCTTAATAC
Organism: Lerema accius; assembly: GCA_001278395.1. Lineage (NCBI taxonomy): Eukaryota > Metazoa > Arthropoda > Insecta > Lepidoptera > Hesperiidae > Lerema > Lerema accius. The sequence goes on along the minus strand of LGAG01000420.1, from coordinate 293,546 downwards.
GATTTATTCTATTAATTTCCTCTACTTGGACCATACAAGCAATATTATCAACCTTTGTAAGTTTGTCTTAAATTCAAGAGAAACTTGCGAAGTCTGCGATAAAAAGTTATTTCAAGAATTATTATCAAAAGGTAAGTTAGCGACCCTTCTTGTAGTTGTGTTAAAGGTTAAACTTACTTTTAATTATTTCCAGAAATTTCAGGTGACTGAGGAACGAAGGTTTTAAGGAGTTAATTCTAAAGGTCACTGAATTGTAAAATAATTTAATGAAACTGTGATTGTTTTGTAGAAGTGATTACTTTTGTAGCCTTTAAAATGTCGTCTATATTTTCTTAATTAGGTTAAGTAGAGCTTTTTTTGTTTCCGTATAATTATACAAAACGTAAAAAATATTAGCTCATGTTTAGGTTTACGTAACTGGTAATAATTATGCCAGGGAAGAAAAATATTCTTTGAACCTACGCCTACGTTCATTTCTTTCTTAGCCCAAACGGCCAAATAGATTTTAACATTATAATTTGTCAATGAATTCGTCTACATAGTAGAAGTAATTTTGATACCCTCTCACTTTTGTCAATTGAGTTTTTTGTTTTTCTATGTACCTATGTATACTACTATGTACCTATCTCTACTATTCCAATTTACATATCCGCTTCCCTGTTTCTAGTAGCGTCGTAAAACCTAGGATATACAATACCTAACATACAAACTGAAGCGTAAACCCACAGAGCTTAACGAGGATTGACCTGCTATCGAACGTTATGCACAGGTATCAGGAGACTTGTGAAGGACTCTGTTTTGATACTCAATAACTCACTTCTGCTTCCGAAATTTCACCTATTGTTGCTTGAAATATTTCAACAGCACCTATAAAGCAACATGTAAAAATCGTGGCTTGTAGAAGTGAGTAATTCATGTTCAAAACGCTATAATTCATGTGTAGGATATGAAAGGTGCACCATCAATGTCGGAAACAAGTGTTTTTTTCAGTAATGTTTTATAAAAAATGGACGGGCATACCTACCGACAGACAGATAGATAGATACATACACTGTTTGCAAGCCTCAATTATTCTAAGTGCAAACTCTTTCCATTGTCTACCTTCGCAACTGCCAAAATCAATACGTAAAAGTCGTAAATCATTGTTAAATAAACCTACCGTTGCAAATACTACATGACCAAATGTTACTTCATCTTCTTCACTCACATTTTCATGTAAACTGTACTTGAAGTTGTGTACAAAGTAGTTTGGAAATCACAAGTAACCGAAACCCATTGTAATTCAGCTCCGAAACTAGTTTCAGTAGCGTGGCTGTCGTAGTGTTAATCCACACGGCTTAACGAGCATTGAACTGACGGTGAACGTTTTCAAGGATTACACTGTAACTTAGGTTTTGAAGCTGGTATGGCATAGGGATCGTTCAAGTACCTATTACAAAACGCAATTTTTAGTTTTTGACCCGTTTAACGTTTTTCTGTGAAGTAAACATTACGTAACACTCAAATGACTATCAAAACATTTTACAAGCACCCCCTCAAATTGCGTTACGTAGTACTTACATGACCCCATAGTATGATTATGGATCTTGATGACGTATACATGCTACGTCTGTCCGTCTGTCTGCAACTGTATATTTTATGTATCTTAGAGACTCAAACTTCTAGTGAGGTGTAATTAGGTAAGTATACATATTTATCACGCAGAGGATGATAAAATAAACAAGCCTTAAGGCTGCCTGATGGCATGTGGCAAAGTCTATTATTACTTTAACTCTAGACAAATCAAATGACTCCTTATAATATGGTGAAATCCGTCAATCCATTTGAGTTGTAGATCGTTCAAAAGGAATAGACATACGCTCAAAATCTTTACCCACCCTACTTTTAGTGCAGACGCATAAAAGAAACTCGAAATACTTCAATTAGTATTAACAATTAAACAAACATTTCAAGTACCAGGGACCTGATAATATTGTTCACAACTTGACATTCACGCAATATTTAAGGGAATTTTTCAAAGTGGCAAGTGTTAAAATTAGCTAAATCTACTTCAAAATCGCTTGACGCTTCATGCACTGGTGTGCATGTAATGGGCAACGTTCAGAGTAATAGCTCAGACCTCGTTAAGCAAAGTGAGCTTAGTTGGGCTTATTCTGATACATTAAGGTATGAACTAGGTCGGTGTTCGGTTGAAATATCATTAAATACGTCTAACTACAGAATGATAAAGGTTTAAAGGTTTAAGAGAGATCATAGTCATTGAAGTAAATGGTTTTGCTTGTGTTTGATAACAAAATGTGTTGGCTTAGTTGTTAATATTAAAAGAAATCCTATGACTCCTGAAATGATGAGCTAGCAATGTGTGGAGTATATGTGTAACAAGCATAGGTTTACCAAAGCGAAGCAAGGCGTTACATGTTGGATTTATATTGTATTTGTGTGTTTAACTTTGTCCTCATTGCTTAATGAGTCTAATATAAGATTTAGTTATTAGGAGAACCATAGTTTAGTTTCTAACTCAGTCAATGCCCTACAAGCAACTGTAATCCTAGCATAACAGTTGACGACTGGCATGCTACTCGGTAAGCAAAGTGGCTTAACACAGCTTATTTTGAAGACTAAATTTCGAGTCACGTAACACATGGCAGCATGGGTTTAGTCGTTAACTTCAAACTAAGTAAATTGTAAGTAATTACGTATAATCAATTATGTGATGTTATGCCTTTAATATCTATGCCTATAGGCTACATGACTACATTTATGTTACAAGTGATTTGTTTTTATATTTTTACTAGAAGTCGCCAGCGGCTCCGCCCGCGTAACTTTCCCGTTTCTGGAATATTTTACGTTGCTGCTCCTTTCCTATTCATCATATCGTGATGTTATATAGCCTATAAGTTTCCTCGATAAATGGACTATCTAACACTAAAAGAATTTTTCAAATCGGTCCAGTAGTTCCTGAGATTAGCGCGTTCAAACAAACAAACAAACTCTTCAGCTTTATAATATTAATATAGATTTAGGCATGTATTTAAATCATAAAATAACCTAAAAATGGCGGCGCATCAATAACTGACAACAAAATAGTTCCAAACTTACCTTCTTTGATTACTTATGATAATGCAAACTACCGAGCTATCGGTTCAGAGTTTACCGGTAATACAAATGAGAATAGATCGGTTAATGTGCTCCATATCTTCAGTAGCGCATCTCGTCATAGTACATTAGTATTTAAGCTTCAGTTTAGTGATGCTTTGATTATGCTAGCATCAAGCTAGACAGGGTATTAGCAGCTATAACATAAACTATACCTATCCCATCACAACGGCTGAGTAGGTATTACAGCAGTTCAATCCATCAGTTGAATGTTCATTTAAATAAACGTTGCCTTGATAGATCGAACACAAGCACGCGAAATATTAAGCTACGTGTTGATTCGGTGAAGGAAAACATGACGAGGAAAGCTGCACGCCTGAGAGTTCTCCATTAAGTTCTCAAAGGTGTGTGAAGCCTGTTAATCCGCACTTGGAGGAATATGGCCTGTAACGTCACGCAAGCGTTTTGCTAGCATTCTTCTTCTTCTTCTTATAGGGCCTCTCCAACTAGTGAAGGTTGGCTATCAGCTATTACGGAAGCGTTATATGAGTGTTACACAAGCATTACGAAAGCATGACGAAAGCATTACGCAAACATTACGCAAACGTTACGCAAGCGTTACCTACATGAGTATAACATAAACATTATGAAAGCATTACGCAAGCATAACGCAAACGTTACGCAAGCGTTATGTGAGTGTTACATAAACATTATGAAAGCTGTATAAATTGTAATGTCGACACGCGCCGATAGATGGCGTTGAACGACTTTCTGAATCACGCGTACGACTGTATCACGGAGTTTGCATAAGAGTAATGTCAAGTACCTTGAAATATAATCTTGTTCCTAGACAGTCCATTGTTTTATTGGTGTACTCTATTGACCTATGGTTAAGGATTGGCTGCTAGTTCAAACATTGGTCATTCGAGCTGGATTTTGGGACAATTTTTGGGAGTGCACGGTGGTGTGGTCATCACTGAACCCGTACTCGCAGTGGATCGCTGCGACAAAGTACGTGGTAGGAAGAAGAAAGTGAGCTGTCGCAAGTGACGTCGCACGCAAGTGACGTCGTGAAGCTGGTGGAGCTAGCGTGACGTCAGCGCTGTGACTGGAGAACTGAACAGTACTGAGCAAGGGATGCTCGTACGTCACACACTTCAAATTTAAGCTGATATTGGTGCATTTGTGAGTGAGTGAAGGTGTAACTGTGAGTACTTTTTGAATTTGAATTTAGTAGGCGAATTTCAACCTTATTTCAAAGAAGATCATAACTTGGACTTGGAAACTTTTACAACAAGAATCTTCATTAATTTCAACCTTATTACAAAGAAGTTCAGAACTTTTAACTTTACAGTGTAAATGTACTAACATAGAATTAACTTAGAAAATTTTCTAACATTATTTTAAGGACTTAGAATAGCTATCGTAAAAACGTAAGTACGGGGAATCCATGCCGGTTTTCGCCCAGATATAATTGATCTTAAAACACTTGTGATTTTTGTGTAAATTTTAACTATAACTTTGTTTTTTTTTGTAATAGTTGAAGAAGTTTTGGGTCATTATTATGACTAAAATGGAAGCCTTACTTAGCTTACAAGACGACTTTTCAAGTCGCATATTTAGGGCTAGAATAAATTTTAAAAAGTCGCCTAAAGACCGTATTACAAAGGATTACGTAAACGTTAGACTGGAGTCTGTAGAACAGTTGTGGTCTGAATTCAGAAAGGGTCACAAAAATTTAATGCAACAATATGACTCACAGTTAAAAATGGAATCGTATATTACTGAGGATAAATATTCTGAAACTGAGGAGGAATATATGGCATACAAATGTGAATTAAAACGTCACCTGTCTGATCTTAGTACAACTAGTGATGAGGAAGGTCAGAGTAGCAATCCTAATATTAAGTCTCACCTAGTAAAATTACCTAAGGTTAATATCCCCATTTTTTCTGGCAAATACACAGAGTGGATCACATTTAGGGATTTATTTTTATCAATGATTCACAACAATGCATCATTGGATAATGTGCAAAGGTTACAATATTTAAAAGGGTTTTTAACTGGCGAGGCCGAACAGTTAATTAGATATATACCGGTGTCTGACGCGAATTATAAAGAATGTTGGAAAATGTTACAGGAACGATATAGCAATAAAAAATACCTTTCGCATTGTATTTTAAAACGATTTCTTAGTCAAAAAAATGCAACTTCTGAGTCGGCAGCCTTTCTAAGGGAATTAATAGATACATCCTCCGATTGTTTAAATGCATTAAGCAATCTGGATATTGATGTATCTACGTGGGATATCATTGTCATTCACCTGCTTTCGAATAAGTTAGATTCAGAGTCACGAAAGCAGTGGGAGTTAAATGTAACAATGAACGTACCTTCAGATTCTTTGCCTACTTTTAGACAGTTTAAGGATTTTTTAACAAGCCGATATCGTGCTTTAGAATTTATGGAACCCAAACATGTAAGCAAACAATTTGCTCATTCAAAACCTAATGTCAATAATCCTAAAGTTTTACATACAATTTCGAAACTCAGATGTGAATTATGTGGTGAAGAGCATAAGCTTAGTTTTTGTAAAAAGTTTGGAAGTTTGAATTATGAAAGCAGGCGCGATTTTGTCACAAAAAATAGAATTTGTTTTAACTGTTTAGGTAGTAATCATGGAGTTAAGTTTTGCCAAACACCCGTCAGCTGTAAAATTTGTAAGAAAAGGCATCACTCTTTGCTTCATCCAAGGGGTGTCCCCAGCACGATCGTTAATTCAGGTGGTTCCTGTGAAACGGTTGCAGAGGTTTTGGGGAAGGATAATGGGACTTCAATTGGGACACAGGGGCTGGATATGACATCAACTGTTGCAGCAAGTCATATGGCTTGCTCTGATAAGATTAAAGAAAACAGTCAAGTATTGTTGGCCACAGCGTTAGTAGAAGTTGAATCGAACGTAGGTCAGTTCCAAGTAATAAGAGCATTGTTGGATCAGGGTTCTCAAGCTTCGTTTGTTACCGAAGCTACAGTCCAGGGTTTGGGACTAAAGAAAATTCCTGCAAGTAGTGTGATATCGGGTTTAGGTGGTAACAAAACCACAATGGTTTCAAGGTATATGGCTTCTTTAAAAATTAAATCAAGAGTAGATCCTAGCTTTACATTGGAAGTAAAGGCTTTTGTACTTAATAACATCACAACGTATCTTCCGGGAAAAAGGATAGTACTGAGAAATTGGGCTGAATTAGAACACTTATGCTTGGCTGATCCTTCATATGATGTACCTAACAGAATAGATCTCCTTTTAGGAGCAGATGTTTACTCTCAAATATTACAGGAAGGTTTGCTCCGTGGACCCATCGGGTGCCCAGTTGCACAATATACTGCACTGGGTTGGATATTGTCAGGACCGGTGTGTTCAGACACTGGCAAAGAGACGGTCACGGTAATGCATTCACAGGTGGAATTTGATATAAAACGATTTTGGGATCTAGAATCAGAGCCTTTATTAAGTTCCAAGATATTGACAGCCGAAGAACAGCGTTGTGAAGATATGTATGAAGCTACGACGTGTCGCAGTGAGGATGGTAGATACGTCGTCAGGTTGCCATTTCGCGATGATGATCCGCCCTGTAAAAAAGGAGACTCAAGAGAAATCGCTATTAAAAGATTAAAAAATTTAGAAAAACGATTCAGTCACGATTCCTCGTTGAAAGAAAAATACACGGAGGTAATAAGGGAATACTTATCGTTAAATCATATGAGATTAGTGCGAGACCCGGATAATAATAGAAATCAGTCAGTTTACCTGCCCCACCACGCAGTTTTACGGGACGATAAATCGACGTCCAAGGTGAGAGTGGTTTTCGATGCGTCCTGTAAGAATAAAAATGGAGTATCACTTAACGACACATTGATGATTGGACCTACCATACAACCAGACTTACGGCATGTAATCCTGAATTGGAGGACATATCCGGTATGTATAATAGCAGATATCGTAAAGATGTATCGGATGGTGAGAGTAGCTGAAGAAGATTGCGATTTTCAACGCATAGTGTGGAGAGAGAGACCAGAAGATGCAATCCAGGATTACAAACTACTTACTGTCACGTTCGGCACTGCTTCAGCTCCTTATCTGGCCGTAAAAACACTCAATCAAGTAGCTATAGATTACAAGGAAAAATACCCTGTAGCCGCAGCGAAGGTAGGAAAGGAGTTCTACATGGATGATTTATTAACGGGTTGCCAAAATTTGGAAGAAGGAGAAAAATTAGTAAAGGAAATGGATGCACTTCTAAGAGAAGGAGGATTTATTCTACAAAAGTGGTCTACCAATCGAGAAGAATTATTACAGGTTATAAATCAAAATTTAAAACAGGAAAATAATAGGATAAAGGAAAAAGAGAATAAAGAATTAGAGTCTAAAATAGATAATACGATGAAAATTTTAGGACTAACCTGGAACAGAAGTAGCGATGAATTTCAGTACTCTGTGAAGCTGCCGCCGTTGTCTGCACCTATAACAAAAAGAAAAATTATATCGGATGTATCTCGCCTCTATGACCCGCTGGGTTGGATAGCGCCATGCGTGATAAAGGCAAAAATTTTCATTCAGCGATTGTGGATAGCTGGGACAGGATGGGACGAAGAACCTACAGAGGATATATTAAAAGATTGGTGTACTTACCGCAGTGAATTGAGTCATCTTACTGAGTTTCGGATGGAACGGTGGCTGAACACTAATTTAAATGACGTCATCGAATTACACGGATTTTCAGACGCATCTCATAGTGCATACGCGGCAGTTGTATATTTACGCGTAATAAATGCATCAGGAGCCGTACATGTCGGACTCGTTGCATCGAAAACACGAGTAGCGCCTGTAAAGCAAGTGAGCATACCTCGCTTAGAACTGTGTGGCGCAGTATTATTAGTTAAATTGTTAATGGAGGTCGCCGAGGTTTTGAATATACCGAAAAGCAATGTAAGAGCTTGGACCGATTCAACGGTAGTATTAGCCTGGATAAATAAACATGCCAGTAATTGGAAGACGTTTGTGGCTAACAGGGTTGCAGAGATTCAAACAACGTTAGAATCTTCACACTGGTCACATGTCTCGACAAAGGACAACCCTGCTGATTGTGCATCCCGTGGTGTTCAACCGGTTGATTTTTGTCATCATCATTTGTGGAAATTCGGCGCAAGGTTTTTATGGGAGAAAAACATTTCATATACGAGACTCAGCAAAAATGAAACACACGAAGAAGAGCAGCTAAGGGTTCATGTTAGCACTGTTGATGATTCAATTTTGGATAAATATTCTTCTCTCGATAAACTAATTCGAGTAGTAGCTTATTGTAGAAGGTTCGGAGCAAAGAAGAGTGTTTCAAATAATAAACAAGGATATTTGACAACATCAGAATTGCATGAAGCATTGAACACGTGTGTAAGGTTAGCTCAGCGAGCGGCATTCCAGCAGGAGATTCAGGAACTCCAGCAGCATGGACAAATTAAGTCGAAGCAATCCAAACTGTTGAGTTTAACTCCATATATTGATGATAGTAAAGTCCTTAGAGTTGGTGGCAGAATTTCAAGGTCACAAGAAACTGAAAACATAAAACATCCTATTATTCTTCCAGACAAATCGGCTTTATCAAAATTAATTGTGAATGATGCTCATAGGAAGACTTTACATGGAAATGTCACATTAATGTTAAATTATTTACGTTCAGCGTACTGGATAATTGGAGCAAAAAATTTGGTAAAGCAGCATGTCCGTAGGTGTGTCATTTGTGTCCGGCATAAGGCTAAGTTACAAACTCAACTTATGGGAACTTTACCTTCAGTGAGAGTAACACCCGCTAGGGTTTTTGTGAACAGTGGTGTAGACTTCGCAGGCCCAATAATGTTGAGAACTACAAGGGGTAGAGGGCATAAGGCATACAAAGGGTATATCTGTCTGTTTGTCTGTATGGTCACGAAGGCTATACATATTGAAGTGGCTAGTGATTTGACGTCAAGAGGATTTATAGAAGCATTCAAACGTTTTGTGGCGAGACGCGGGTGTTGTTTAAATTTGTATAGCGACAATGGCACAAATTTTGTGGGAGCCGCTAAGGAACTTAGGGATTTATTTGATGCGGAAAAATCATCTGTTGCTAAGGAAATAACTGACAGTCTCACTACCCAAGGAACTGCTTGGCATTTTATACCACCGAGGGCACCCAATTTTGGCGGATTATGGGAAAGTGGCATAAAATCCGCGAAATATCACATTAAACGTGTAATTGGGGAATCAACGCTAACCTATGAAGAGATGGCGACCCTCTTGACTCAAATTGAAGGGTGTCTTAACTCACGACCACTAACGATGGTCAATAATAATCCGGAAGAACCAAGTCCTCTTACTCCCGGACATTTCTTGATAGGGGAACCTATTGTTACGGTGCCTGAAGCAAACTATGAGACATGCAAAATGAGTTCGTTGAAACGCTGGCAGTTGACTCAGGCGATGCTTCAACATTTTTGGCGTCGATGGTCTAATGAATACCTTACTCATCTAATGCACCGGTACAAATGGGCTCACAAGGTTCCTGAAGCGAATGTTGGGGATATTGTCTTGGTGAGGGAAGATGAGTTGCCTCCTGCCAAATGGCTTTTTGGTAAAATTGTAAAGAAGCATGTTGGATTTGATGGGTTGACTCGAGTTGTTTCATTAAAGGTTAAAAATTCAATAATTAAACGTCCAACTTCCAAACTTGTAATCTTGCCCGTTTGTGATTAGTTATCTTAAGGATATATTATATAGATATAATTAAGTTATTGAATTTTAAGTTTTTGTGTTTTTTGTTAACTTGTTAATTAGTTGAGGGGATTCATTACCGCATCACGGTGGGCGGTAGTAAAGGACATTCTGT
>LGAG01000420.1:266348-276444 GCA_001278395.1 Lerema accius | reverse complement strand
CGGCTCCGCCTGTGTAATTTTCCCGTTTCTGGAATATTCATCATAGCTTGATGTTGTATAGCCTATTAGTTTCCTCGATAAATGGACTATCTAACACTAAAAGAATTTTTGAAATCGGTCCAGTAGTTCCTGAGATTAGCGCGTTCAAGCAAACAAACTCTTCAGCTTTATATATTAGTATAGATTAGTGTGTACCTACTAAGTATTTAAAATAATGTTTACAAAAAAAGTCTCAATGGTAACAAGCGTTTCGGCATGAAAGCAAGAATAATACTCAATTAGGTCGTGTTAACTGTAGAGTACTAACGATTTACGTCTAATTATTGCCATAAAAACTATCATCAATTAAATATCGCCTTGCCATGTCATCCGGGGTTCGATTCCCAGTCGGCGAGATATTTATGTCCTGTAAATGTGACCAGAGTAACCATTTTATACACGGTGAAAAGCATATTTCCTGTAAATGTGACCAGAGTAACCATTTTATACACGGTGAAAAGCATAAAGCATAATTAAAATGCATTATTAACCAAAGCAATTTAAAATGTAACAGTTATGCTGCAGTTTAAAAACAAAATGGTATTTTCCAAAACTTACCACATTATGTTATTGACGTAAGCCAAATTTGCCAAACGGCACAAAACCCTCATAAACAGTGTACAAAGCATGTTAAATGAAATACTCAGAATTCTCTAAAACACCCCATTAATTAATACGAAACATGATTACCGACAGTTTAAACCGATTTTGCTGCGACATTTAATTATCGAAAATACGGTACTTCATCGCTACTCAGAAATGCTCGTTATATAAATTGTTCATATTTACTTGTAGGCTTTCTATTTTTTGACTAAACAGGATAAGAGTGCATTTAATTTTGTTATAAAAGGTGACAAAATAAAGGGTAAGTGTATAGGTACATCACTAGAAGACCGGCAAGAATTTTTTTGCAACGTATATTCTCTTATAGTTTTGTTAATTACTTAGTTTTCTACATCTAAGTAGTAGTCGCGAAAACTTTATCGAACAATTTTAAGTGTGCAAATTTCTTCCCTATGTTTTTCTTTGCTGAAGCAAGTGATGATATTTTTTTAATACCAAAATTGAAATTACCGGTGCCTGTTTCGCTCAAAGCCTTACCTAAAAAGGACTATAACACACAAGCAGTTTAAAGCTGTCGTTTCATACAATCGCGCACGCCGACTGCTAAAAATTGCTGGTAGCAACAACTAGAAGTAGTCCGTTTGTTTCCAGCCTAAAGTTTCACTTAAAACCAACGTTAAAACCGCTAGGCTATCCATTCCATAATATTAAACAAAAAACCACAAGCATTTTTCGAAATTTCAACGCATTTACACATAAATATCGAAAGTGTCAAAGTGAGTGAGGAATATTCCCCAATATTCCTCTATTGCGTTACAAAGTAGATCGCACGCTTCCCGTGGGAATGCGGTTCGGAAAAATAATTTACGGCTATAGGAATTTCATTTTGAAGTTGGATGGAAACAATGATGTTTTGCGAAACAAGCAGATTTTTGTGAATCAAAGTTTGCGACGATGACAAAAATTTTGTTGTTTATTTTTATTCCACTGTGCCGGAAGAAAGGTAATATTTACAGATCGTATATATGGTTGTATGTAACTTTACTCTAAAGCTGAAATGGCATGATAGATTTCTGAGGTGTCTTAATAAATGTCTCCAGTTTTAGACTAGATAACAATAAGCATAGAATTAGATACATTTAAAAAAAACTGATATTATTTTTAATTTATGCTTACCTACTAATCTCATAATTTATTGCTACCTATTGATAAAAACAGATATCTTTTTTAAATCTGTAATCTGACTCAATTGTTCATGCATTTAATCGTTTACTATCTAAGAACTGAAACGGAACCGTTGCAATGTTAGTGTAAAGGTGTGATTCCAAATAACGCAGCAACCGACCAGCAGCGTCTGCGCCATAATGCATTAATATTTACAACGATGGCAGACAGCATTACAATTAACGTAGAAAATAAAATCAAACCTAGTGGTAGTACCCTGCGTTTGATACATCAAATCTTTCACACACACATGTCTAAGGGAAGCTTAAATAGTCAGAATATTGGTTGTTGATATTGACAACTGCCAGTCAGAGGAATCGAACAAATCTAAAGACTTTAATCAATAATCAATATGATGTGCTCCGATTGAGTTTAGGCTGCAAAACAGGTCTTCTAGCATAAACGCAACACTATAATACTTACCTCCGCGTATCGCAAGCGTAAGTCGTGTGTCGCGTGTGACGAAATCGTACCTTAACTCCTATGATAACAATGTCCACTCGGTATTGGATGGGCGGAAGGGGATGTGCTAACAGCGCGATGCCGCAACCGGAATCACTGTTTGCGACCGCATCCGTTACACAATGCAGTAGTAACGCTACGACTTGTGTACTTAAATGTATATTTCAAAAGGATATTTGAAAAGAAAATTTCAAGTCGTATATTAAGTAGGGTACGTAAAAGGTTCAAATTTTACTTCTTTCTTTAAAATAACGCGAGAATACTACGAATTCGAAATTTGAAACAGCCGTGTTTTTTTTCTATTATCCATAGTGACTATTACTTGCTTATTGCTGTATTATTACGCCGTTTATTTAAGGCTGTACCTATCATTTCGCTATTTATTTATTTACTGTCTGTAAATAAAAAACATACTAAATCCAAAGATGAGGAAATTTTAGAACTCAATTGTACACACATTGCTATCCTAAAGTTAACTTAGTGTACAGAAATCCAACTAAGTACACTTAATGGCGACAGGAAACGGAAGTGACATCCGTGCAGTCGCGCGACCGGAAGCGCTGTTTGCGTCAACATCCGCTAGACAGTTCGGACAATACCCGCGTTTATGAAATAACTGCAACATTCGTAATTAGTTACACAATACCATTCCTTTAATAACTAAGCTAGTACTGTCTTCGCTTTGTTTCGACAAAAATTGTTATGACAAGTAATTAAAGAAATAATTACATACGAAGTGTAAAGACAAATAAGAAACTGTTTTACTGATTGCAGAAGTGTCCTGTTTGAGCTCATTGGTATAGCCTCAAAACTTTGTTCTCTATATACCCCATATTCAACAAGATACTCGAACCCATAGGTTACATATTATGTGGGATTTCTACCCATTAAAACCCCCCGGCAGCTATCCGCCGTATTCGAGGAGACTCCGGGATCTCGTATAAACGCACCAATGACCCTTTTAACCTACTCCTTCCCGTCTACTGTTATCAGACTATAGGTATATAAAACAACTGTTAATATTATACAGCCATAAGGATATATTATAATGGACATTAGGATAAATAAATTAACAAGAGTGTTTAAGTTTAAAGTCTATTATAGTGTCATGTGACTCAACTTGTCAGCTCAACAATAAAATTGAGCACTTAACCTACTCGTATGTTCGGATGATATTATCAAAAAGCACTGAAAACAGACAAATTGTTACTGAATTTAATCTGTGGAGCGGAAACGGAAGTGCTACTAGCGGGAACCCGCACCGGACGCGCTGTTTGCGGCGTGGCATAGAATGACCGAAACACAGGCAGAGTTAATTACTCGGAAATACTTTACAGTAATTTAATGAGCGTAGTTAATGGTCATTATTGAAAATACCTGAAATTTTGGTTTGGTTTACACGTGAACTGACATGTATTATATTAAGCAATGTGTGATTTGTAAGGCATAATTATAATTTGTAATTTTAAATGTATATGGCCCAATGGTTACCATATGCGAATGTGGGTAAAATTACAGCGACGCGGCTTGGACAATAGGTTTTAATTTCTGTTCTCCGTATAAGAGAATAGAAATGCTCAAGAAATATTGCCAATAAGGGTCATCAAACTCTTACCAAATGCTCCTGTCGCCTATTTCCGTCGATCATTTCAGATCAGCGCATGCTACTGGGCTATAATCGCTTCATTGCTACTTCATAATTTTCTCCATACTAGGTAAGTAGTGATAAGGGCGACGATCTTACCTTAAAATTAAATATTTTATCTAAATTAAAAATCGTATCAGCTTCCTCTCCTAAGCAATGGAGCTTTCTATAATATTGACGTTTAATTTCGAGCAGATTCAAGCTCCACGGTCAGTGAATGGATTAAGCTGTTTACGGTGGAGACAGCTGTTCCAATATTCTTAGTATACCTAAGTTTTTTTGGGTACAGTTGACTTAAATCTCTGAGTTCATCCATCCATCCATCAATCAGCCTTTAAAGGCCTGCTGTTGGACATAGGCGTCTCCTAATTTTTGCCACTCTAACCAGTTCTCTAAGTAATATTATATTTAACTCATCTACAGTAAAGTGTAAATTGTCTTCAATCCATTACAGGAACACTGTGTGCGTTTAAAATATTTCTTTCTTGCTTTAAAAAATTCAAAATCAGTATAACATAACCCAGAACCTTCATCTCAACATATTATTAGTTGTAGCTGCTATCTTTGAGTAGCTTGTCGAAAAGGCTATCTGTAATCGAGTAATGGATACGGTAGCTTTCAAAGATAACGGAGCTGATGGCAATAGTCTTAGATGCTGTATTCATCCGACCAATGCTGTTCCCATCTCGATAATGCGTGCTAGTCGATTCTATGCTCAAGTAAATGACTTGGTCTACTACGAGTAGTTTAGCTAACAGCAATCTTACATGAAAATAAAAATAGTATAACAATATACAGGTCCAGTAAAAAAATGGTCCAAACGATACCTGTCGTTACATAAGATCTTGATCTAGGTATCGAAATAACTCAATTTAGGTTGGACAAAAGTCTTTGAAAATCATCACCTCAAAAAATCATCACTGCCCTTCACTAGATCATTGCTTGCCATTTTCTTAGTACGGTATTGATAGTAATATACCTAACTTTTTTTATAATTTGCATACCAGATAAGGTGGTGCTTATAGGATGTCATCAAAAGTTTTTCTAAAGCTTTAACTAACTGTGTAACTTAACACAGACTGTACAACACACCTACAAATTGTGTATTTTTTTTATCGTCACTCGTTTATCACTAGTTATCGAACAGCACCATTAATCCTAGTCCGATGGTTATAGCCACGCCAGGTCCGAGATTGAACGTAAACATTTGGCACCGTATCAAAGCTGTTACTGTACTGGAATATCAACTGTTTTCCTTACCTGCACCACATGTAAGAACAATTTTTATAAAAGGGCTCACAAGTAATTGGATAGAACAATGCTGGCGTAATTTCAACAATGTGCAATAAAAGAGTAGGTTTATTTTTCCTTGTAGTCATGTAGCTTAGTAAACCATATACTAAATTATAGGTATCTGATTCAATTTTCAACCAAGAGAAACAATTGACGACTAGTATGGCGGAAGTTTCCTGGGTTTGACTCTTAGAAAGGTTGATATTATAATGATGAACTTAAATTTTGTTTTTCCGCCTGAGAATGACTGTGTGCTTTGCTTATGTGTTAAATTATAGGCCTTCTAGGTTGACCTTATGTTCGTCGGAGGTCATAGGCCTTTTAAGCCGAACAAAACATCGAGGGGATATTATTGGTTACAAATCTAACTTAACTCGTCACCGGGTACGTCGCAGAAATGTCCCCTTCGTAATTATAGGTAGAGCTAGAGCGTCTTGGCCCAGTTATATCAACCTTCAAGTTGGATAGACCGAACTAGTCTAACGTATTACGAGAAATTAAGGCCAGAACTCGTCTGCTAATCGGTTATACTCTAATTTTATTGTGAAGAAGCCTTACAAAGAAGATAAGAACATTGTCGCTATTCTGACATCTGTTCTAAGCCAGTATTGACATGTTAGGACTTGTTTAGATTGTGAAGAGAATTATGTAAGAAAATTAAGAATTAATTAAAAATATTTGTTTTAACATGACTGATATAATCTTCTCTTTTTCAAATTATGGTTGCTGCTGTAAGGGCAATTTATAAGGACGAATATAAAGATTATAATGTTTGTAATAGAGCCAGAAAAGCTCTTACATAAAGTATAATTGATGTCAGTTTTGATAAAAGTATTTTATGCAGATATTTGATTATCAAATTAACTTCGTGAAGTACTACGTTAATTGACATTTATGATCAGTCTGAAAGACCCCTAAAGCTCTCAGCAACTAATTATCCAATTAGAAATTATTCTTAGCTTTCCTACTGTATTTACGTTAGGCTTAGTTTGTAGTAATGACCTAGCTGCTAGGCATTCGTTTGATACTTGAGTACACTTATTAGGCGGATGACTTAATGCCAATCACGTTGGTTATAACTTGGATGAAGGAATATACAGTCCATTTTATTAAACCTTGTAATGAAAATTACACATTTTCATGCTATTCATACTTGGCCAGTAATGTATAAGTGATTTCATCACTTCAATATGAATATTCACAAAAACTGCTTTGAAAATAAATATTTTTGTTTTAAAAATAAGACAAGATAAAAAAACGGATTATAAGTGGGATATTAAATAGCTTTGAGGATCCGTGGTTACCAAACCGGAACGACGGAAAACCCTCGTTAATCATGGAGAAAGACCAAACCAAGATCCTGGATGGTTTAGATTTCCAATTGTATAACTAGTTGGTTTTGTTGACTAGAAAAGATCTTTTGACTTCGTATGAATTAGCAATACAATTAAGACAACATTTTTTATTTTTCTCAATACACATTCACATACTCGATGATAACAAAGCATTCTTCAGTTGGAAGAACTTGTAAAATCGGATCAGTAGTTTCACACAAACACACGAACAATACTATTTAATAATACACTCTCAAAAAATATATTACCTGTTAATAGTATTAGTGAACAGCAACGCTTGCAGTTCCACCATTCTCTGACACCCATGGACATCTGTGACAAACTTCGAGTAGGACTATAGGAAGGACTGTTAGTTGATCAGGACCTATTAGTGATAGGTGAAATTCCGGTCTGATTCCCAAAACTAATCCACTGCCAATTTTTATTTATTTCAAATGCCGATCTGATTCACTAAAATTTTACGATTCCATGCTGATCATCTTCCCTTTTTTAATGGATAAAAGTTAGTCAGTCAGTGAAAAAACAGTACTTCATGTACGGAATTGTGTTAGACATCAGTACCTACTATTAGTGTAATATCAATAAAGACTCTTTTTGTCGCTGATATCACTCGAAACAACTACCTAACATAACCTTTATGTATTTTGTTACTATGTAAATAAAACAAGTGTAGGCTTTAATACCGTTTACTTTCTGAAGCGTGAACAAAAAGCGTTCTGAAGGAGGGTCCAACGCGTGAAGCCGATTGAAGTCAAGTGCCGCCCCTTAAGATAACTCAAGACTGCCTTGTACGAGTCTTTTGCGAGAGACTATTAAGTCTTCAATGAGATTTTATGTACAGTATTATGTTCATCATTGAACGGAATAAAGTCGTGTTTTAGGGTTAAGATGACGTAGGGAAGATTTTCGTTTTTAGGCTTAATTTTTAAAGGGGCATAAATGTGGTTAGCAAAGCAAGAAAAAAATACTTTCCATACAATGACTTTAGTGTAATGAAAACTTTCTGAAATAATAAATAATTGGAAATTATGATGGATTTTACATATTATGAAGATATTATTTAAGTGTATTTTTGTTCTCAATACTGTATACTTTCTCATAAATGTTTGTGTGCACGTTGAAAAAATGAGACAAAATTTATTTCAAAATCATTTATTTTCATACTATATTCATCTTAATTCCAAACTCAGAGCCATAAAGCTGTGTACACATAACGCAAAAAACACTCACATAATTAATACAAAAATTATACAATAGTAACCCTATTCTGGCGCAGGTTTTATACAAAAAGTTTGAAAAGGCTCTTATAAAGTCTTACAATTTTAACATAAAGTTATCTCAAG
Source organism: Lerema accius (assembly GCA_001278395.1). NCBI lineage: Eukaryota > Metazoa > Arthropoda > Insecta > Lepidoptera > Hesperiidae > Lerema > Lerema accius. The sequence continues at coordinate 268,519 of LGAG01000420.1, read as the reverse complement.
TCACGACAGATTTTTCGATTCAGGAACTATTTTTCTATAAAAGTACTTCTATAGCGTACACAATTGTATCGACTTTCGTTAGTAATACATTTGAAAAGTCGATAAAAATTTGATAAAAGTTGATTGAAACTATATTATCATCAGACCATTAAATATTAATTAGTTTTAGAAAACTTATCTACCGTAAAAAAGTTTTACGAAGAAGCGCACTTAATAATAATGCCTTTTCTTAACATAGGTAAACTATCTTAGTTAACATAAATTGACTATTTCTTGACCTACACTAACAGTTTTAAAATCATCAGTCTCAGTCAAAGTTATAATACTTTTATCATAAATGTTCATTTGTTACGTTTCAAACTAACGTTTTTGATTCACAAATAATCTACACATAAAGTTGCCTAACAATCTTGTTTGATAAACATACCTTAAAACATTTTTACAAACTTGTCTTTCAAACAAGTAAAACATAGCCCTATACGATCAAACATGTTTGCAAAATACATAAAGTTTGACAAATCTCTTAATCATGTACGGGCCGCATAAGATTAGTTAGGACCTAACATAGTTATCGCGATACAAACGTGATACAAAGTCGGCGCGTTAAAAAAGTAATGTGGAAGGGCCTTTAGCAGATTTAAAAAAACGTCGTATGCAGAGACTCATAATAAAATTGAAACGCCAATTTCGTTTGAAAAAATGTAGAAACAAGTTTTATAATATAACATTGAGTTCTTTCTAGTCCTAGGTAAGTCTCTGAAGAATTTTCGTGAAAGGTAAAATGTAGAGTAATAATATTTTACTAAAGACGTAATAATAGTTAGTTTAAATGCAATTTTATTGCGTTTTTCACTAAATCAGCCATAATATGGACTGCCTTTTTCAAATCACATGGTCTAGTTACAACAATTACCTTTTAGTTTTGTTACGAATGAAAGTAACAGAGTGTAAATGAACATTTACAAATAAACGCAAATATAAAAACTACAAAGTTTTAACATTTACACTAAAAACTACAACTAAGATACGTTTTTTATCAAAAACTTAGGCTAAACTACATACAATTTTCTTTGACATCTGTGTTTAAAGCTATAAAATTTTAGGCTTTCGGACAGTTTAACAGCCTCGCGAGATGAAACTGTTTATTAATAGAAATAATTTATTTAATATTCTATAGATGTTGGAAGGTTATCTTAATATTTTGCAAACAAAATGCGTATAGAAAAAAGTAGAATACATGCAGGTATTTTTTCAGAATATTTTTTTTTGACAGGAACATTATCAGAAAAATTACTAATTTAATTTTATCAATGTAGGATATGTATAAAGACCTTCTTCCTAAGGAAGGACAGATTTACTTAACTTTAGAAAAAAATATGTCAATGCCCATATAGGCAAAAAAGTCAAATATTAAAAAAATTCTATAGAAAAGAAAATCTGTCTTAAACTGACCTTTCAAATACTCCGCAAATAATGAATACCTGGGGTGTTAATTCTCATTTTTTTCATAATAAGTACTCGTATAAACTTAAATACTGTCACTCAAAGTTCTTGATTTAAATAACAAAGGAATTCAGAGGACGGATTGACAACGCGAATTAACAATAAACTCTTGAATTTGAAATTACGAACGACGTTAATTTATTACGTTTATTTTAAAAATATTTTTGTAAAATTTAAGATTAAAAAATAAATAAATTTATGTCAGCTATGAAAATGAAAATTAACACGTAGGTATGTATAATATATTACTTTAAAATAATTATTCGAAAAATTATCTTTCACACGGCCGGATTAAGAGTTAGACAAGTATATACTTTTAGTTGTTTTTTTTTTAATTCTAATTCTGTCTTATGAACAATATTCCGTAATTAACATTGTTTTTGTATAATCTACTAACTAAACGTGGGTACCGGCTTTTAAAATAGACCCATTACCTGAAACAATTAAAAATGAAATAATATTAAGAATAGCGATAGTCGCCCTCTTACTCCTTCCCCTTCCCCTTCCTCCTGTTCCCAAAATTAAATACACTTTCAAATATTTCAACTGTAATATCGAAATATAATATAACAAATAAAATACAGGATGAAAACTAACCTGAAATCAAACATGAAAATTGAAATGCAAAAACCTAAAAATTTTAAATAAATTAATCTGGATGGTTAATA
>LGAG01000420.1:251799-265968 GCA_001278395.1 Lerema accius | reverse complement strand
TGTTCCCAGAATTAATACACTTTCAAATATTTCAACTGTAATATCGAAATATAATATAACAAATAAAATACAGGATGAAAACTAACCTGAAATCAAACATGAAAATTGAAATGCATCAAACTAAAAATTTTAAATAAATAAATCTGGATGGTTAATACAAATAGATAGTACCCATGGATTTACAATAGATGTTTACGTACCTTTGGCAGTTATTTGAGTAGCTAAAGAGTTTCCTTGACTGGACGGTGGCAGAATATAAAGTGCTCCAGGATTTTGTGGTGGATTAGGTACCTGAGGGCAACAGATTTTAAACATTACATGTCATTTTCACTCTTAATTACTCTACTGTATTAGGAGGTCCTATATATGTAATTATATCTGTCCATTTCTTTAGCATGCCCTATATCTCAAATGTCTTGTGAGATTTCCACATAACGTCATCAAAGAGATGAATCGACCCATTTTGTCTTTCGAGTAAATATGTCTCAGTAAACTCGTATATAAACCTTTTAATTGAGTTGAATAATTTTGTAGGTAAATAAAAATAAATTATACCCACAAATAACTTTCAAATACAGTAATATCAAATAATTATATCTATACGAGTAAAAAAAAAGAATTATGTTAAGCAAACTAAACTCACTTGAGGTTGAGCACCACTATTTGTCGAAGACGAGCCCAATGGACTGGTCACTGGTCGTGATGATGATGATGAAGATGAAGATGTTATTGACGTCACTAAAGACAAAGAGAAAATGTTCACTATAGTGATGACGTAGAACGATGTATTTCTTAACAAGCTGTTAATACAAGTGAAAATTATCTTGAATCTTCCGAAAGTTTAAATTGGATTAAACTTCAGCAATAACAATGATATTATTTAACCAGTACTGAAATTTGAAGTAAGTGTTATTAACATTAGTACTTTACCTGTTAATTTACTTAGGAGAGAAAAAGAAAAGGAAGAACAAAGAATAAGTTAATTTTAAAACTCGTTTCAATTCAGCAAACCTTTTACATCTTATTAACTTGATAAAATCAATGTTTGTTATGATGTCCATGAGCGACAGAGGTTGGTGACAATGTCAGCTCGTTTACTATCTCCATGTCATTAAATTAATTTCTTAATAGTATTCTTGAAATAAACTTACACGGAGGAATGTTGCTGTTTCTAACAGAGTAATAGGGAGGTGGCGCTGGTTTTGATGGTGGACTTTGATGCGCAACGTTACCTTGAGTGCCATATGCTGCAAAAGTATCTAAAATTAGTCAAAGAAATAGATTTATTAACAATAGTAAGACAGCGACTAGATTTATTGCCAGGATTAGAAGACAAACCATTAAATTTTCTATTTAACTATAGTTTACGTTATTGTATGTACTCGAATTTTCTCCTTCAATTACACGACTACTCATTTTTTATCCATAATATTTAACTAGAACTAGAAAAGTAAATTTTATTTTATGTTTTTTCTACTTACGCAAAGGTCCACTACCTCGCAAATAAGGATTTCCATAAGTTGCCGCATATCTCACATCAACACCACCAGTAAACATTACTCCAGGATTGGCCATGGGAATCACTGCCAAAATGAATATGAGTAAAAATACCGATTCAAGAATTTTACTAGACCTTATAAATCAGAAGATACTCCTCTAAGATATTATGAGTTTCACTTTTAATCAGATATCATAAAAAATTGTAAAAAGAATCTTGCATTTTCATTCAGACATTGTTACGTTTCTTACCATCAGGTCCAATCATTCCACCCAATCGCCCACAACTAGTTTGTCTATGCAATGAACCGTAGTGGCTGGGATAACTCGAAATGTCAGTACTTCGAGATAGGGAGCCTGTTAGCGCATCAGTAGACTGCGGTGGGGCATAGTCTCTTGAATAGTCAACATATGGGACATAACCGTTCTGACCTTGATTCTGTCAACAAAATTAAATTGAATGTTGTTAGATTAAAGTGTTTCTGTTTGTTAACAAACAGACGTATTTTTAATATTACATGTTATTATATATATATGAAATTGAATTTCATATTTAAGTTGTAAATTTATTTTAGGAGAAAATAAAAGGTTAATTCATGACCTGTAGGTATTTGAATAAAATATTTTAATACACTTTATTCTTCATTGATTCATCGTAATTTGTAAAAATGAAAGCAAGTACAAAGTTATAAATTGAAAGATCTCAAGAGGCAGTCGGAATTGTAAAAGTTTTATTAAAAATTAACATTAAATTTACTCCTACTTTACAAGATTCAGTGGTATCGGATTAAACTCCATCATAATTCCAAGTCACGTTTCGAATTATTTCTCTGAGGCCAAATTTACAAGTTACCTTATTTTACATTGCCCTTTAATTTAAAGTTTTGAAATAGAACTGTACGATATGACTTTAACAAAATTAGTAGTTAGCAATGATAAAAAAGTTAATATCATTTGGATTTTTAAACTTATTCAAATAAAATGTATGTTGAAGATATCTAATTTAAATTGAAAGTGACATGCTGTTTCGTTGTGTGCAGCATTAAAGTCAAGACTGACTTATATTATTAGATACATTAAAACGTACCTTCAAATGCAGATTGTTTATAGCTTGATTGAAGTCTCCACTGTACCTCTGATACTGTTTCATCAACTCATTGTCATAGCCTGACTCCGGCAGAGGCACTGGTCCAGCCAGCGGTAGACCCAGATTAGTTGTAAGATGAAGAGTTGAACGTAGCTCAGATACCGAACCAGGGTTTGATAAATCCTGAACAACATTTCATACTATTATTTTGTACTCCTTAATATTTTAATTTATAAATATAACCGTGTTATTAGGCATTCAATACCACTGAATGTGGATCTTAATAAAAGCAGAGGCAATAATTGAAATCTGCCTTAGGTATATTTCACTGTAATGTCGATTTAAATATTACTTTAATGTCCTTTAGATTTAATACTACTATCATCTAAATGGTTTCCATCTATTGCTTTTTAAATTCAAACCTATTTGGATCTTAGCTTTACTTCATTATTCGAAACAATAAAATATCTTATTCCATTTTCTGTAAATAATCTTCAATTACTGAGATGACAAATATTATTACAATCTCGTATTTAAGTCTCTTTGCTCTGCAGCATTTTAATCGTTGAATAGTCTAGACGTCCATCATCTAAATTAATTGCAAACTAAGTACAATATTCGTTTTAAATCTTTATGTTGTGTTTGTGAATAAAGAATTTCAAAAAAAGCTTAATATGAGTATGATTGACAAGAAAAATAAAAAAGAACTTATAGCAAATGGAAAGAAATATCTATTTTAATTTTAAAAACTAAGTCTAAATGTAAATTCATAATTAAACAAAAAAAAATGTAGATATTGCTCTGACATTCAACGTTTTAACTCCGGTATAAAATTAGTAGTAGGCTAATATACAAATGAATACGTGGTCACGTCATGTGAACAAGTAATGCTTTGAAAAGATTTTAATTATCAATTGAAAACGTCGAACCGGAAAGTCACCAAACACTTAAATATATCCCGTAAATAATTAAAAACGTTATTCGTCTGACTCCAGAAATAGATCATAATCGAAGGGATCGTCAAGGAGTGAGCAAATAAATCAACCCTATTTACCAAAACGCTAAGTATCATTACTATCTCCACTTAAATCTGTGTGCTCGTCACTCGAACGCTGACTGGCATCCTCTAGACATCCATCATCAAAATTAATCGTTTACGTACCTATGCTGTTTTTGTTTACGTTGGCAATATCGCGTTGATTTGTTTTGATATTTTGATTGATTTACCTTCCGAGAAAAGTGAGAAAAATTGTAATAGCAAGAACTTTAGTTTGCGCGTTATACTGTATTGCTACAAGTATTTTAATTTAAGTATTATCTTTGCGCTTTATATCTTTTTGTTTACAAATACCGTCAAAACTATGAAGATCATGATTGAGAATTTAGTGTCACCTAAAATGTGTTTGTGGATAATAATTAAATTGCTTGAAAACATAGGACTTATAACTTACCATATCACAGCTACCCTCTACTTGTCGTAACTCCAACTTCAAGTCGCTGATATTGGAACTTCTGTCGCTGTCCTTGAATTGATCTACGCACGTCTTTCCAATATCAGTAATGTCTGGCTTCTTCACATCGGACTTATTAGACTTTCGGTAGCAGAGCATGATAATAAATATGACAATGACGAAGAAAATTGCTGTAGAAGCGCCCGAGGCCACGACAACGATGAGTGGTAACGATTCTGAGTAAAATAATTTCAACATTGTTAATACTGATAACAATAGTTCAAAGTTTAATGTGATCGAAAAAACAGTTGATTGTATGAAGAACCCTCTTTGATCTTATCATCTTTTTGAAATTGGCAATAGACCTGAAGCTATTAAGTCGTATGCATTGTAGAAATTATGGAATGTGGTAAGACTTTCTGCGCTAACATGATTTACTTAAGGTACCTAGCTATGATAATGAAAGCTTTGTTCAATATCAATATAAGAAAAAATACTTACTGTCTGGTATCAAGTTTATTTCTAAACTATCACTTCCATAGGCATTTGTTACTGTGCAGTTGTATATACCAAAATGTCTGGATTGGCTGTCCCGAATTAACAAAGTTGATTTTGTCAATTTATCAGGAAGAGTTTCTTCGAAAAAAGAGTATTCCTGCAAAAAATTTTAAGTAGTAAACAGTATCACAACTACTAGATAGGTAGTTAACCATATATTATCAAAATTGAAAGAGGGAACCAAGTGAATGAGAAAATTGTTGTTTTATGTATAGAAGAAAGGCAATAATTCTCGGAATTACATGCAGAGTTGAAGCGATTTTACTCAATGCTTACCTGATCATGATAAGTATTAATTTCATTGCCACCAAAGGTCCAAGATACATATTCTGGTTTAGGAACAGAGAAAGATATGCATTCAACTCTCACGGAGTCTCCTTCTATTCCATGTTGAGTTTGGTTCGATATTATTTTTGGAGGCCCTAAAATTGACGTCATACAGTAAATTTTATCCTTAACTTCATATAATACTACTACTAACATATTCGTTGTATTAGAACTTTAATAAAAGTGACACCTTACGTCATAGTATAGATTTCGATTTGATTCGATAATTTTTGTTCGTATTACAAGTACTTGGCTAGTAACTCTTGTAAGTCATAACAGTTTTAGCGAAGTGTCGCAAAAATATTTGAACGAAAACCTATCCCAAAGTATTGGCGTCAGCTTTGCGCTAACCTGAATCGCGCTGCCCGATAGGTCTCTCGTGTAGTTCGCAAGAAGTTGTCCCAAAATGGCCGTGCAAACGTCACCACTTGCAAACTATGTTTTACCAGATGGAAGAAATTTGGAATTTTGTAGAAATGTCGGATTTTCAACGGTTTCTCTCAGTTATGTGAAAATTTGTTCGAATTTGTCTGAACTTTTATGAGAATGTACGCGAATATTCTTGGAGACTGTTTAAAAATATATAGTAGTAGGTACTACAGAAGTACTGAAAACTTTGGAGGACATAGTTTTGTAACAGGAATTGAAAGTTTATTTTTATCAAAACTAAATAAACTAAGCATTTTGTTACCTGTGTTAGTCAATACATAATAATTATATTTTTTTTGTTTCAAAAAAGAAAAGTACATTTTTCCAACTAGGACTCCACATATCGCAGATAGCACAAAAATACAACACATATTTACCACTCGAAAACAAACATTTATCTTTCTCCAAACCGGAAATCAAATCCAAAACTCTATGCTCTGCGAGCAGAGTTGCTAAGAAACAAGATACAATCAATTGAATCGAGTCTATTGCGTCTTATAGACGACAACAAATTTATGTCTAGGTATATGTATAAGTAAGTAACACCTAGTAGATAATGGCGAACTTTAACCTTCCCAATATATCCAATAACGTTCCCTATAATTTTGCTAACGTGTTGTAACATCAGGCGTCGTAATGTGGTGCAACAACCATTACTTCAAACTTTGCCGAAAGAAGGTTTAGTTCAGAAAATGTTGGGTCTCGAGAATGGCGCTGCACGCGTCACCACTTGCAAGCAAGTTTACCCGCTTGAGAAAACTTTAGTTCTCTAGAAACGTCGATGACTCGACGGTTTCGAGTGTATTAGGGAAAATTTTCCTGATATTGCCTCATTTTGAAGTTCTGAAGTAACTACAAATAATTTTCTTTACTTTACTTAATGAAATATAATTTGAACTGATATACATTAATGTAAGTAGCGATATAAATATTCCTTTAATTGATGAATAAGATAGTGATGAATGATAACGTACCTTTAACATAAATCATAGCCAAAGATTCTATATCCTTGAATCCATCTGCACTAGCCCTGCACCAATACTGGCCAGCAGATTGTTTCGTTACAGTCACTGACAAGTTACTTGATTTACCAACTCTCTGCAGGAAAACAATTACATCATACTTACATAATACTAATAATAAGCTGTATTGACAGTCACTTGACTTCACATAATTCATTCATACAGCAAAAATACAAAATTAGGAGTCAATGAATTCAGTGAATCAATAAAAAGTCCTGGAATAAATAAAAAGACCTGGGGTTTAAAGGCCAAATCTTTTGACCTTTAAAATGTATAAATAATTCCATAATTAGATCTCAATTTTAGTTGCAATTATAATATTATAATTATACCAAAAACGCTTACAATTATCCTCTCATTTTCATATCGTAACCAGACGATTTTCGGTGGAGGATGACCTTGCACAAGACAGCTCAGAGTAACTGTAGTCCCAGGGTCACCTTCCACACTCTGCGGTTTACTTTTGAATGTAGGAGGATCTGAAACAAAGATATAACTTAAGCCAAAAGCCAGAAAAGAAAAGTCATGATTAAGATAAAATCTATAAGACGACATTTTACGAAACTTTCCATTTCTCATATTAATTTTTGAACATATTTCATTTCTATGCATCCTTTTATTATGTCAAAAGTTAACAGCATAATTGATCTTACAAAATCTAATAAAATAATATTCTGATGATTATTTTGTCAATTAACCATCAACGCTATCTCATTCTTTTGTTAAATCTGCAGCTGTTCTGTTAAATATTTCGTACACCTTATTAATAAATGCCACCGAAACTTCGTACGTAGCGAAAATTTATGTTATGCTCTACACGTTGCGCATTAGCGACTACAATATAGCATATTTAGAACACAAAGAGCAATGCGCTCTGCGGATAGCGTCTTGCCTTCTGTTAAGCTAAGGAGGATTGCAAGGAAGTAACGAGACACTAAACATGCCGTATTTCTACCTCACGTCGTGAACTGGATTATAAAGCATTATTGTGTTCCTTGAATACCGTCTTTGTGCTGAGGATGTTATGAAGTGTGAAAACTAAGATTTCTGTAACTACTAGGCATAGCTTGTGTTCAATTGTACGAGTACTTTTGAACAGTATTGAAGCTGTTTTTTTTTTGCTGTGTTTTTATCAGATGTATTGTTTGAGAAGAATGTTGATACATTACCTATTATGAAAAATCCATCAAGAGATTGGTCAGATTAGTTATCTATTTTTGGCCTTGAATTAGTTATCCCACGTCTTTTTGAAGAAGTTAATAAGGATTTTCAAAAGATAGAAAACTTAGACTAAATCCACGCTGTCTTTAGTAAGGCCCGAACAGCCAAATACAAAAAATAGCCAAAAATGTATAAGATTTTTTTAATGGAGTAAATTTAATGTTAAACAACTTTGATGTTGAACGTACACAGTACAAATGTTAAGCTATTTTCAAACAACTCCTTATAACCGAAAACGATTTTTGGGGCTACAAGTGTGTCTCGGTATTTCAACGTAGGTTTTAAGCGCATTTACGATTTAAATTACAAAACGGAACCGAGGACGAAGTGTAAATTTACATTTAAATTAAGTATATTTTTCTTTTGAAATGGTTAACTTTGGTTTGAGCTTTAATAATTTAGTTATAATGGCTAAATGCTGTAGCTCATATCACAGATTAAGAATTAAGAAGATATCTATCTATCTGTATTTCTAAAAATAAGGTTATTTAAGCGTCAATTTAAATATTTTAGTGTGTATGAGCCATGAAAAAAAAAAGAAAAAAAAAGTAGGAATCAAAACCTTTGCTAATAGTTTTTGTTGAAATATTTTTGAGTGACCACATTCAGATTAAAGGGTCTTTAATGAAACGAAATAGATCTACGGCCTGAATATGAAAGTTGATATCTGTTAGATTCAGAAGAATCTTCAGTCTTCTTTTGACTTCCTAAAGTTAGTAATAACTAGTAATTTCATCATTGCCTGACTGGCAGAGAATGCCACTAGGCATTCAGTCTCTTTGTAAAAATCTGCTGTAAGGTTTTTCAAAAAGAAATAAATAAATCAGTTTATTTTATTTATCGAAGCTTTGTACAGTAGTAGAGTATTAGTTACATTAGTAGTTGGTACAACTTTTGGTTGCTACATAATAATATTTTACGAATCATTGTCCACTACATACAATCCAACATTAATTTGTCGCTCGCTTACATTCCACTTAAGGTTGCCTATTAGTTCATACATATCCTCTATTGTGGAAACTACGAGCCCGACAATTTTTTCCCTTTCTTCACAGAACCCGGCTAATCTACCAACTAAACTTTTTTCTCGAGAAGGAATATTAGATAACATAGAAGCCGTATTAAATAAGCTCCCAGCAAAGCTTAATAGCTTAATACTCTTTGAGCAATGATCCTAATTGAAAAAGTGTATTACTCAAGAAAGAGCTAAGAATTAATTCACAGATCCATGACAGTAGTATCTTTGTGAAGGACTAAGAAAGATACTTGGAGGAATTCAAAGGAACGTTTTTTAGAAAACAATGGTACAGCGAGAATTTTTTATTATTTCTCGTTTTAATTACAATGGATTTTTTAGTAAATCTACTATTTATGTCGTCTTTATATTAAAATCATTCACATGTTTTTGTTTGTTTATAAAAATGATTACATCGCTATCTCAATTTATGATTATTTCTATGAATAGTTCATCTTCTAGTATTTACTAGACAAAAGTTTAGTCTTCAGTTTTATTGTTCCTAGATAGGCAATTGTTTATTTAAAAATAAAATCAACTTTTAAAGATAAGATACTCTTCAGAATCATTTGATGCGCAAATATTCACAAAATCAACTTTAAAAACGTTTCTCAAATAATGATATTTTCATGCTCCACATAAATCATTTTAAGAGACTTGAGATTTTGTTGTTTAAGATCATATTTTATTTTCTCCATTTCATTCACATTTCAAATGAATAAAGAATTTCAGTAAGCGTTTGAAAAATTTTTTCACATTTCTGTTCATTGTTCTAGTATCAGGGCCATTACAATTAAGTTCTTACTTAAGACAGAAAGCTCTCAAATTCATATTTAAGACAAAAATCTTAAATAAAAGGTTTCGTAATTTTCTTACTCCATTTTATTCTTGACCTCGTATTTAAGTTTACTGGCGCCGTTTTTAAAGAATTTTATGCTACAATAAGCATTATGTTTTTGAATACTAGTAAAAAACTAAACTTAAACAATGCTAAGATAACTTACTATTATTATTGTACTCTTGTTATTTGTCTGAAGTTTTTGATCCATAGAAATTAATACCGTATTTATTTTTAACAGAACATGATAAATTAAATCGTGTCTTCGTCGTTACTTTGCTAGATAGCCGTTAAATTAATTGCCTGATCTTACACAAACGGGTTACTTAAAAGTTGACATTGCGGAATTACACGGTGAAATTATTGGTCAAACTTAGTAAGGTTATTTGTACAGCAAGGGGTTGCTCACACATGCGTACCTATTTCAGCTTCACGCTAACAAGCTGTCATAGCGCGTCCCATAAAGAGCTCTTTGCACGAGCAATTACCACCATTTTGGCGTGAGTTTACACCGACCACATTGTTCATCTTTGCTGTCATATCGTCACTGACATCTCGATGGAAACGTCTAATGTGTCTCTCGTCTAATGTGGAGAACGAAGCTTACAGTTGCCATGTTGCCATGGCGACGCATCGCCACGATTTTTCATGGTTTGCGAACGTAATTAAATTTTTGATGTTGGTATTAAAACTCGTTTCGGGATTATTTATTTTCTTATCTCTAATACCAGAAACTACCATTAAATTAATTAGAAATTCACCATTAAAATGTCAACTATCAGAACCGTCGAAAATTAGTTCAAAATCACGTCTTCTATTTATTTCTAGGTATACTACGCCAATTCTAACAGCATAGCTGAGTAACCGACAATTTCTACTTTACATCTATTCCACTGTGCCACGATAAAATAAACTAAGCTAAAGCAACGTCTAAAAACGGTTTCAGCTCGGAGCTAACAAGCTGTCGTAGCAAATATCATAAAGAGTGGGACTTACAAGCTACTTCCAGGGTCTTGGTGTCGGCGCTATTACCAACGGCGTTGTGCACCTCGCATTTCACTGTGGCTTCGTTGTGACGCCGAGACACGTTCGATATCACCTAGGAAACACGAAAGTTGTAAGAGAATTTACTCATGACGTTTTTGAACGTTTTGACGTTGGTAGCGATATAAACGCGCGTTATCAGCGCGTTTCATGTGCGATGGCGTCACTTCATACAATTTATCAGGATCTAGATAGACGCGTTGAGCAGTAACAGTAATGCTTTTAAGTCAGAGTCTATAGCTTTACTGCGGTAAAATAAATTTAAAACATCACTAGTATCTCACGGCAGTCAGATACGCGGCGTTAGGCGTTTTTTGTCGGACGGCTACCGTACTGCAGCGGCACGGTAAACGTGCGGCAGCGGTCCAACACTAAACGTCTAAATTGAAAGAGCCTTTATACCCAAAGAAAAATATCTCTTGTGTTCATAGTACGAGTAATATTTTACTAAAAAAAATTTGCCGCACTTAATTTTTTTTATTTAAAATTTATTATTATAAAAATACAAAATACCAACAGCAAAAAGCGCACGGTTTCATGTTATAGGGCTAATGTAAAATGCATACTGCAGGTGTTCCGCGTGCCAAGACCAAATTTGAAAATTCCCTCGGGTGGGAATTTTTGAGACGCGAGACGCAAAAATTCCGGAAATTAATTCTGTGACGGCATACATATTAATAAGAATGCCTGTTTCTTAAATTAAGTGGAATACAGACATTACAGTTCATAATATGGAATAAGTTGCGTATAAAAAAGTTAAATATTTTTTGCAAAATGAATAAATAGTACAAAAATGTACAAAGTCGGGTCATAGTGATTTTGACATGTCAATTAAGCTTGGAGTCCTGACCAAGAAAAAAAGAAAAATATGTATGCTAAGTAACAGAATTAATACCTACTGATTCAGAAGTGAGAAAGTGGAAACCTTTTTCTTTTTAAATATAATACTAGAAAATAAAACATAAACTAAAGGTTTTTCCAAATATAAATCCGTTCTCATTGGGGGTAAAAATTATAGCTGAATATTTTGAACTAATAAACAACCTAAATTAACTTACCAGTTCATTATAATTGACGTTAATAATTTCTTCATTATTTACGAACCATTTGTACGTCAGATTGTTTGGATTAGCGCTTGCTTGACAACCTGCAAAAATGTCTATATTAAAGAAACTGTATATTTACTTATAGATATTTACTTGAAAACTTTCGACGTAAGTTGGGAGGAGTATCAAATTGAGATGAGGTTTTCTTAAATGTAAAATAAATGTTATGTTAGTTTTCATTCAATTCCACAACAGTTTAATGTTCTTAAGCCTAATTTGCATAACCTAATAACTTCGTAATAATCAGTATCATAAACAATCCCATTATTTTACACAATAGAATAAAAGACAGGGAAATGAACAAATTTGGAACACTTACCTAATATAAGTACATCCCCTTCTCTTATTCTGCCAACCGATGGACCAGATTTGACAAACACCTTGACTCTGGGAGCATACTGTACCTGTCAACAAAACAGAATATCTCAAAATGTAATAGAATCGGTCAAGAGGAGAATTGACACCTAGAATCACAGGCACATAAAAAAGAAGAGACAGAGCCGTTGTATACAATTGCGATTAAATAAGTGACGAACAAAAATCTATCACTCGCTCGTCGTATACTACCGAGCGGTGGGCTTCATATTATGTTTGAGCGGCTCCAAATTTACGTTCGTCATTTTTCGGCTGGATGGTTCCGTCTATTCTTTATTATGGGTCTGTATAAAAATAAAAAAAACCGACGGCAATTCTTTTTTTGCCAGTCGGGTGGCTGTAATAAAAAAAATGATAGTCTATGTCGCTCCACAACCAAACGAATCCAATAACACGTCACATATTAATATCCAGCAAGCTAGTTACGCTATTGAGCGTAGCAAAGAAATGACTCCTCTCGCGGTTGAATAATAAAGAAATATTGTTTGAAAGAAATATCGTTTATATATTACAAAATGATACAGAACCACTTAACCGAAGTCAAGCTAAGACAAATCGTGGCAATATCTCCATCGCTTGTGGATTATGCAGTTCTGCTGAACTATTCCATGAATATTCAACACGTGGATTGCGTGTTCGAATTGGCTCGCTCATCGATGCATAGGCTTGGCAAGCACAGATGCGTAGGGTTCCAATGGTTTGGTATATGATATGGATAGTAATCTTGTAATAATAGACGAGGTTTCTCTTGCGGTTGGCTTTCATAAAGCGACCAAGAATCTAGTTTAACAGATTGTACCTAACTGGTAAGAGCTCCATATATCGTTTTTTCAGTAACTATTTATTTTTTTAAATTCACTTTTTTTATTTTATTTTCGAAATATTCTCCTTATACTTTTTAGACATACTACTTAGACTTGAATTTTGTATAAAAAGTTTTTTTACATGGCCATTGCGTAGGGATTGTTTGGTACTGGATTTCAAAAGAAAAACCTCCTCAGGAGTTTCTTGCTGTTACTTCTTCCGAAATGCTTACATAATAAGATTTTTTTCAAGCAATATGTACTTTTCCTCTCGGAATGTATTTGAAAAACAAAACTTTGAGTTAAGTACCTATATTTCTTATCTTAAATATCGTCATATCGTGATGATAATATAACACAGTACGAAGAATTTCCAACATTAAAACTAAAATAAGAATGGCTACGTAAAGCAAAACACAAGCTTTATATTCGTCGCAATTATTCACACGAACTTTTCCCAGTCATTTATTTGCATCAAATGTTTATTTTTTAAACATTAATAAAAGAACAGGAACAAATAGGAACATTAAAGCACCCCTGAGACGATATCCCAAAGTGTAATGGCCTCTTAATATTCATAACGTCCTCTCGTTTGCGGAAAACAGCCCTAATAATCGCGCCAGAAAAGCCAATTAGAGCTTGATTGGTATTTTAGTAAAAAAAATGATGACCAGTCACCACGGATTCCGTACCTCAATAATACTATTGTAATCGAAGCTCAAGAGCTCTGGTTTTTGATACCAAAATAATTAAATCCAGAAAACAATAATTAAATAATAGTTTATGCAAAGCACTTTAATTAAAGTGATTTTGAATAATAATAATAAACGATAGTACTAGTAAGTTTATCAATGACTTCAACTTAAGTGACGTTTCCTTATACCTGTACATCAAAATCGACAATTTCTCCATAATTGTATATGGGCATGTATTATAAGCTAATGACGAAGAAATAAGACAATCAAAATCAATCAATAATACCAACTCATTATCGACACAGCGGCAAAACAATGGAATGCCGACGACAAACAAAAAGATGTATCGTTTGGTAATGATGAAAGATCAATCTTGTCGGAATATATCTAATCTATCGTTTAATAGTACAAGAAAATTATGAAAGAAATCTGAAATACATAATCTGATCTGAATATTTAAATCTGAGCGTATGTCTGTTTGTCACTGAACTCCTACAGAATGGCTCGGTCGATTTAAATAAAGGGGATCGAACATTTTTGTATGGAGCCTGGCTTAGTGTCCGGCCGCCATTTTGTTTTTTCTTCAAAATGGCGTCGCACGATAATTTCTATATATATTGATAGAGGACACTTATACGTACAAAAAAGTATAGGGTTAACATATCCTAAAGTGTTACGTTACGGAGTTATTTCCAAAAAAA
>LGAG01000420.1:200279-237594 GCA_001278395.1 Lerema accius | reverse complement strand
CGCTGGCCATTTATCGCGGCTACCTGCTTATTAAATTTTATATTAAAATGTCCATTATGCATCTATTCGTGAAAGGTTGAACTTTAGACTTCTTGAGATTAATAGAATAACAAAAAACCCGCCTGCGAAAACTTGAGGATATTTTAACAAAAGCAACCCTACATCACTTTCACGATGGAAAATAATCTATTGACATATGGGGTGGGGTACGTTGAAATTCGTTAAACTGTTCAGGCCCCCTAGAACAGTGGTTCCTAACCTTTTCAATATTGTTACCCTGTGGCCTATGAGGAAAACTGATTTACCCCGTCGACAATGTTACCAAATAAACAATACGAAAAACTTTTTTCTGTATTTTTTTTTACTTCACAATCCTAATAATTAGATCCTTTGTTACCCCCGTAAAATAGCTGATTTACCCCTGCGAAGTACTTACCCCCAGGTAAGGAACGCAGGCACTAGAGGGTGTCAAAGAAATGGACGTACAAAATTATAATTAAATACAGTCGGGTAAAAAATTTTATCGTCGCCTCTACAACAAGTACCCAACTAAATCCCTACAATCGACTTTTGAATAATTCAGAATTATAACGAGCTCTGAGACTATCTCGTTTCGAGCGATACTACATTCCCCTTTGTCATATTTCGGGCAAGTCATAAGGTTTCATGGGAATATTTCATAGAAATTTCCATGGCTTCTCCATTACGTGTGTATGAATCATGAGACGTAGTGTTAAAATTGTCTACCTTGTACCTATCATGTTACGTTGAAGTGAGTTATGCTTACCTATTTATTACCCAGCTGTGTTAAAAAGAGGGTATTGTTTTTCGAATGTATGTATGTATGTCCACTTCTTTGGCATACTCTAAAGCCCAAACTACTTGACGGAGTACAATATTTGGAGTGTCATTTGTGAGAGTGACATGGGCAACATATTTTTTTTAATATTTAAAATAAAATAATAAATTATTATAATAAATTATAACAAAAATATTCTTCATCAAAGATAGGTATTTACATGACTTTGTTGTTTCATAAACTTACTAAAACTTGAACTTTCAAACCCCTTAGCCTGTTTCAGACGTACATACATACATTGTATTTCTGTACGTCGACTGCTGTCTATTTATATGCACCCTAAGCTGGTGTCTATCGCAATTAGGGGTGATTAGGGTTACCACCTACTCAAGTTTTAAGGACGTCATGGCGAAAAAAAAGTCTTGGAAACGTTTTCACTCAGACGGGTTTTTTGTTACTATCTTTAAATAGAATAACGTCTTTGCTTTGTTATCGTCTGTACTAAAATTACAAAGACTTTTCAACATAGATTATCTTAACTGGATCTTTTTTAATTTACTGAGTTGTTAATAAATCTATACTTCTATACTTATAATATAAAGCTGAAGAATTTGTTTGTTTGTTTGAACCCTCTAATCTCAGGAACAACTGGAAGAATAAGTTATAAGTTAGAGCTTACTACAATGCCATGTGATGCAAAGATAAAGCGCACTAACTTAACTATGTTTATATTTTTATCTAGGAATTACTAACTTAGAAGCCTATTCACTCTTACCTCAGACACTCACATTATACTCGAACGAGTGTATAGAATATAATATAAAACAAAAATAGGTATCTTAGAATTCAACCAAATTGGGACAGCCGGTCAGTTGAGCTAATTGAATTAATTGCGAACCCGCATGTCCGTTACCCTTGTAAAGACTGTTATCGAGATAATTATAAAGGATATTGTCCTTTTATTAGTGTATTGAAATCATAGTGCTGTCCTTCAACTTTATTATTTTAGGCTTAATTGTCTCTTTATTAAACAATCGTAATTATTCGGGTACAATTAAAATTGGTAGCCACTTAATTTTAACAACATAGTTTGGGAGAAGAAAACTAGATGGCGCTTTGATATTTATTTTTAGAACGCGTGATTTAAATTATGTAAAACCTTTGTATATTTTACAGGTAAAATAAATAAAGGAAAATAAATGTGTGGATGGTTTATAGTAGTTTTAAAAACAATTATACTTATATTAAATCCTTAATAACTTTCTATTTTATTAATTAATCCTTATCTATATTTTATAAGATCTGATACAAGATAAATTAACTTACCTTTACTACCGGTGCTAACTTGGCATTGATACAAAGCATCGTCATCTAGTGTTACTTCCCTGATGTCCAGAGAATAGTCGCCTGAAACAAAAAGCTTAAATTACAAATATGTCACAAAATAAAGGTCAAGAGTTACTCTAAGCTTTGCCCGACTTCGAAAGAGTGTAATGCTTTTTGAGCGTACGTATGTATGTACGAGTATATTTCTTTGGTACGATCTAAAGCCAAAACGGCTTGACAGATTTCAATACATGAGATATCATTAGATTCAACTTCATACAAACGGGACAAAGGTTTTTTACTATACCCCTCTCTCAATTTTTAGCAGTCAGATTTATAAGTACTAGACACAAAAGTAGTCGGGCAATGACTTTAAATGAACATTAAAACCTGCAGAATATCAGGAGAATTCACGAAGTCATGGAACAGACGATCCATTTACGTCGTAAGAATGTGATAATTAATAGGATTAACTATTCTTATGTGACGACAAATAAGGTGCTTCGATATTTTTTATTTCATTCCCGGGATTCGAATAAAAACATGCTTTTTGAACTTGTATGCTTATTCTGGCGTGATGTGTATCAGTTTAAGTAGTCGTTACAAGAAATAAAACAGTTTTAAAGGTATTTATTGTTGCCGCTTCTACGGATTCACTCTGCGCATTTTTTTCAAAAACATTACCTATCTTAATTCGCTACCTATTTTTAATTTGTATACGGTCGTTTGTCAATGTATGGGGTTAAATAGGTTTGCAAGTAGTGCACAAAAGCTAAGTTCAAAGCCGGCTGTATACGTTCGTAACCCTGATCAGGAATCCGGATCCGGAAAAGGATTCTGAATTCCATGATACTAGAGACAGCTGGAATTTTTCCGTACGGAATTTATACTAACAGAAGAAGCGAACAGGGTTGAAAGTGCCCTAAATTCTAAATTTAAAATACCATTTTAGTGGCCAGTCATTCTCTTAAATATTTTTAATGGAACACTGTGGTGCATCATTGCAAGTTGCCATAGTTTTTGTAGACTCAGAAATTAATGTGACTCACAGCGGGGTACAAAACAAACATGTTTGCAATCGAACGAACAAAAACTTGAGTGTAGAAAGACGCTTGTAACAAGACCTGTACGTTGTGAAATGGTAGGGTTTTACTCGTATTACATGGTACAGAGAGCCATAACTAAAGCGAAAGAGATGACAAGAGCCGACAACTTAGTAGCAGAGTTTTGCAGAAGGTTTATACTTTATAATTATTATCCATCTTATACTTCAACAGTAATTATAATCATCAAACCTTCTGTCCAATTCCCAATTTTATTTGGGGTCGGCGCAAAACGTACGTCTCTTCCACTCATTCCTATCAGCCGTCATCTCAACACTTATAACAGTAATTATAATAAAAAACATATTTGATAAATTAAATCAGGGTAATGAAATACTTAACAGCGCCATCTTTTGGATTAGGAAAGGAATCAATTAGCGTCATCTAAGGCATTTTTAGCTGCCATTATAAGGAAATCTGAGACTGAGTAAGTAACATTTTTTTTAATTAAATGTATTTATAACACATATTACGCATAAAATTGTTTTGTCTAATTTGTTGGCTGTTTCCATACAAAAAATAGTTAAACTTAACTTGCAGCGTTTAAAATAATAAAGTGCTATGAATTCCACCGTTACTGCATTCACGGGTATTGATCTACACTTGACATAAGACCGGACAAACACGTTCGCGATCTACTGGAGTTACGAATGGAATTTTAAATTAAAAAATAGTTTAAACGCTGCTATATTTGTAGCAAAGAGGCTTTAATTGGAGTAATTGAAAGCCTGTATAGACGAGTTGTAGTACAAACTGGGTTGCTGTCTAGCCTTGCTTTATAGCAAGCATTTATTTATCATCTGTTATGATAACGATAGACACGAATAATGATAAACGAGTAATAAATTTATACTTTTAAAAGTGCGGTACAAAAATATCATGTTTTGAAAATTATGTACTGGAATTAAAGTCACATAATTATTTTGTATCTATCTTGTGTATAAAATGTACTTATTAATCCTAAGAGACACTCACTATTAACATCATAATGATGTTTTCTTTTTAATACATGACATGTTTAATTTATCGGAAAATAACCAGTGGATAAATGAGACGATACATACATACTTATGTATATACATACATACCGGTCATCATAACTGATAGTCTGGTCAAAAATGCACCTATTTCGTAAACTAATATAAAATCTAACGAAACAACCACACAATGTCGTTAGCTGGTAAAATGTGTTAAAATTTCACCACATCTGAATTAAACTAATAAAGTCCCATTCGTTTTTGTACAGCGTCAGAAATAACATTGTGTTCAGCATTTAATTTAATTTTTATTCTTAATGTTTGTATTCTTAGTCTGTTTATCCTTATGTCTGTTAGGGTCGGTTTTTTAATTCGTAGTTAAAGCGATCAATATGGTTAAAAATATTGACCCCTAAATCGTTCGTAATAAGGCACTCATTTAACATTATTTATTATTTTAACCATAGGTCGCCTCAACTATGGTTCAAAGAATCGACCCTGACACCAAAAACCATCGATAGAAAGAAGTACATTTTTGATTTTCTATAAATTATTTTATTTGTAAAGATCGCCAACAGAAAGTACATCGCACACTTTATTAAAACAAACGAAGACCATAGTAAATGCCTTACCAATTATAGGAAACCACAACTCAATATAACTGATGAAATAAGTTTGATTATAATCAAGACAAACCAATCGATAAGAGGATATAGATCTAGAAAAAAAAACTAAAAAAGAAACAAAATAACAAACGTATTTAAGCAAGAATTAAAAAATACTAATGCCAGAACATTTGAAGTCGAAAAAGTACTAGGCAAATTCTATTACCTTCCTCATCACTCCCAATCATCTTGTACCGCTCATAACCGCTCAGCTGGCGATGAGTGCCAAGTCCAAAGTCATCTTTAGTCCACTGCAGCTGCCCAGCTTTACTCTCCACTCGGCAGGGAAGGGTTACCCTGGATCCTATTACAGCACTCTGAAAAACAGATGAATATTAGGACGGCGACTCAATAGGTCGCGCTGTCCTTAAAATGATTAATAGTAGTACCAAATTATTACATAATAGACGCAGCGTGGATATATTGGACTGTAAGTAGTAGTTACCAGCAGCTAATAATAAGTATGTCCTATTGTCTTGTTCCAAGTTTGTCACTGAATTCCATGAGCAGCAGGGAATGGTGGCACTGCTAATCGTTTGCTATTCTCATTATGTACTTAAAAAACATAAGTTTTTTGACTAAATTAGGGAGGGGGGAGGGAGTCTCAATAGCTAAAAAAAATCTTGCTTATACTTGAATGATAGTCGAGTCCATTTGACTACACCAACGTTAAGGACGGAAAGTTACACAACATTTTTATTAAGCGGAAAACTCAATAGCATAGGATTTCGGGAATGATTTCCAAATTTAATTAATGATAACGTAACAATATTGTATACAAAACGGATGTTAAACTTTACAAGGGCTCCAGGATGCGGTAGGCTTGAATTATTTACTAATCCCTAAAGTGGATATAGTTAGAGGCTTTTATATATGAAAATTTTGCATTATTAATATGAAAATTCGATACAAAAGATACGTAAAGGGTTTAATTAAAGCATATTATTGTACTAAGCGATACTATAATTATCATACTAACCCCGATCTGTGTATTTGTATAGTTTGTGAGCGTTTAGTTATTTGGCTTAAATTTTTAAATTGATCATTATAAAAAATATAATAACATTAAAAATAAAACGCTTTATACGTACACGAGTACGATTTTTTTTGTACATTGACCATAACAAAGTTACTCGTTTTGATAGAACTTTGATAGTTACGAAAAAGACTCAATTAATGTTAACATTTACATACAAAAACGTAAGTTTTCATTACAGTAAACAAATAAAGTATAATTAAGTACATATTTATTTAAGACGTCTCTGATAAATAAGAGTATACAAAAAGACATGCTCAGGTATAACGTAAAGCGCTCGTTTCGGGATTTAATAAGAAGAAAGGAAATTTCCGTTTCATAAATCAAACTTGCCCGTACAAGTAACAACACGATCCAATATTATTCTTTACGTAAGCGAGAAAGTTGACATGAAGCTTGTATCGGGTACGAGGGATATTAAAAATTCCTTGCTACCAGGGTGAAGGCCGGATCATCCGGCCGGGTATCTGTTACTATTGTATTTTTAGCCAATATGGAATTTAAAATTCAAGTATTTCGCTACGGCTATAAGTAGAATTGCTTCGGAATTGAGAATTGAATTTGAAGAATACCTGTGTTACTATTGCAATGAAATATTGCCAATTTCAAAAGATACAATGTCCTATCAACTTTAATAAAAACGTACTTTTGCTATAATGGAGTAGCTTAGAAAGTCCTTAGTTCCATGTCAACAATTTTTATTAAATAAACAAAGAAAGTTTATATGGTGAAGTAACCAAAGTAAAATTTTACGGATTTTCGCTTTTTTATTTAATTACAATAGCAAATGAGCTTGCAGTATCACCATCACATTTCATAATGGTTATACGAGTAGATGTAAATGACATTATTGGTAGTTGTTAATTCTTTAGTAAGGGGATTCTGGAAGTTACGACTACTAATGTAAGTTAGTCATGCAAGTAAATTATTAGTAATCCAGTTAGTAATCGTTAGTATCTGTTCCACTCAACTCGTCTCGTTTTACTTCAGCTCATTTGTCGAGTATTTCTATTAATAGAATATTTATTATTATATTTTAACATCGTTTCCACTTCCTATATTATTCGCTCATTAACGAATTACCGATAGAAATAATTTAATGAATGAAATCATGTGGCAAATTACGTTAATTGAATATCGCGAGGTATAATTTATAATAAACTTTCATGATTAAATTTGAAATCAATTAACTTTACCAAGATATTTACACAGTACCTACTCGATAATTTATGAAAGTTACATGAAGTTGATTGAAGAAGTTTTATAAGTTGGTAATGAGTAAGCTATCGCAAACTACTTTAATTACTTGCCGCAAAGATTTTATAGAACAATCTGGAAATATCTGAAGTTAGTTTTGCTTAATTAAAGCAATAAGTTTGCTCATACGCAACAGGTTCATCGATCTTGTTTCAAAATTGATTAAAGTATGCTGTACATACTTTTTAAACTTGCTTAACGTCTTCTTATGGTATGAGAATAGCTACCACCCCTGATCTGATGCCAACTGATGCCCATGGATATTATGATAAACCTCGAGTAGCACTATAGGAGAGACTGTTGTTTTTGTCTTAATTAATACACAATTAAGGGATTATTCAGTTGTTCTGCTCTTTTCCACATTAACATTCATCATCATTCATCATTGCAACCCATAACTGTCCCACTGCTGGGCTCGGGTCTCCACTCACAGTGTGAAGGGTACATTTACATTATGTGTAACAAATTTAGTTATTGGAACCAAAGTTACATTTTTAACCTTATCATGTTTAAATGGATAATTTACTACGTGTAATATGAAATAATTCACCTGATCCTGTGGCTCAATAGCAAATTTCTGTTCTTTATAACCACTCACTAAAGTAAAAACCAAACACAACACAATCCATTGCTGTTTTAAAACTGCAATGTTCGTCACTATCCTTAGCAAAAGGAATAGTGGATTAGCATTTCTACTAGTAACTTTATTACATTTTGTCCTAGCATTGATTTCAAAACTATCACTTTCAACATTCTGGACTTGAACTATTATTTTGTCATCTGTTATCTTATTTGTATTACTAATGCATTCTTCCCTGAGTTCATTGAACTCATTTTGTTTATTATTAGAACGATTAGCTCTTCTAACATCCATATTTTCTTAGGATGGCTCGTTGCAGCCATATGTTGTAGCCATGGGAATTAAGACTCCCCACTTAAGATCCGTTTGTATCTGAAACAAGTATGCAATAAATTAGATACATGGCCTATATGTTTCATAAAGTAGTCTATGGTCTAGCAAGATGTTGTAAAGCTGTCTAGAACAACTTTCGATCATAAATAAGGCAGTAGCGTATGAAGAATATTGGTTTAAAATGTGTACTGTACTGAAAATATTGTACCCAGCTCATCTTATTTAAGAGCTACAGTTATTGACAATTCATCGATCAGCCTATAAAAATAGGTTCGATTCAAGCACATCCTTTGGTTGAAGCTATATCCTTGTTTGAGTGACTTTATAAGTACTACGATAGCAATCATTTAATTATAAAAAAAATATTTAAGAATAAAAATATGAGATATACATGAGTGCGAAACTTAAGGGCGAATAGGGGGCCTCTAATGGCAAAAAAGCCAGGCGAATAGTAAAGATCTCTCACAGAATCATAAGACATTATCTATCCCCCTACTTTCTCGCATAGGTACAACCTAGGACAGACAAAGATGGATATACTTCAAATTGTTAGTCCCACCGGTACTATGTCGGAGCACAATCTCTCGGAATTTTCAAATATCACACGTTGAGTTTAGCAATCCCGCATTTATATCTATAAAATCCTATATCATATTACATTCCACAAACGATCTTGAAACAGGACTTTTTTGTCAAAAACTTATGATATTGGATACGATTACGTACCTACTTCCTTGTAAGGATTGTCTATAATAACTGTTTTATGACAATATAAATAAAAGTGGATAATAATATAGACCAAAATCCTTCTTTATACGAAGAAGACCCCAAAATAATGGTGCCTCTAACAATAAAAGTAATTTGGCTTTCGTAAATAGCCCATTTGACTACTATAAGGAAAAGTTGTTCGATTGTTTATTTATAGTACCCACCTAAAACCTATTATCTTTGTTGCTTGCGGATAGTATTTTCGATAATAAGGAGAGTATTTACAATAACTTGTCTTTGACATGAAACGTCTTTTGAAGTTCGATAATAGGCGACCTTTTTTCGAAGATAGGTACTGTTAATTTTATTCGTTTGTGGAACGAAGTATTTAAATAACCGTATGGGTGTGTAAAACAACTTCAGTTTTAATTAACATTTGGTCATTATACCTATGTCTAAATTGTACAAACTGTTGGTATGCATAAAGTGTTTGTTTCATTGTAGATTTCAAGAATCCTTATCATCTAAATGACAAAGGACAATGAGTAATGATGGGCCCACCTCTCAATAGGAATAAGACACTCATAAATGAATAGGTATGCTCATGCAGTATAAAACTTATTATTACGACTAATCTCAAAAGTCAGTACTTTCGGAGTTATACTAACTATTATGCTGCCATATAAGTGACCTCAATCTAAGCAATTATTAACCGAAGTTTACTTTAATATAAGATAAAAAATAGCCAAAGTCAAACCGACGGCACTTATCTGCTTGTTCCTCACCTAGAACTGTAGGAAGTTGCGCTCACACTATTTATTTAATTTGGTACCAAGGAGCTGGGAGATAGTAAATTAGTAACCATTCGTGGTCGCCGCGGGTTTTTAAAACTATGTAATTGTCGTTGATGCCCAACTTGAATGATAGGTAAATCCCTTTTATTTTAAAGTGAAATACATATATTATTACCATTTTACCTTAAAAATATCGATGAAGAATATGTTAGACTGAGACGACTTTAAGACGTCGTATCTCCGAAAGTACAAAGATTTGACCATAGTTCTATTAGTAACTAATGTTCCACTTAAAAAGCCCTATCCAACGGTATATCAAATGTTACTATTGAAAGGTGGGCCCAGACTTCATACATTCATTTCCCATTGTCCTTTACCATCCCATTTGCACTCTGAAAAACACAATAGATCACTTTTTCAATCATCTGTTTTTGTACATACCTAATATTTTTGAATCATACTAAATTTTTTTTCATTGTTCGTATATTAAGCTGCAATATAATTATGGGTTTTAGTACAACATAGATGGGCCATTAGTACAAAAAAGATGTTTCAAATTTTTCCAAGGCAATTACCATTTGAACTCACTGCAAAGTTGACTCAATACATGGTCAAATAAACTTGTATTAAAATCTCCCCTTACAAGAATATTTAACCTATCAATAAATTCCCGCTAAACTACATAAATTAAAACTTCTTCGCCTGAGAATCCGCAAGAAAAGATAAGTAATATGAATTAAAAACTATACATCAGTTAGTTTAACTTAACGTTGTAACATACGGTCGCTTCGATTGACACGAGTTCATTTTTTTTTATGTAAAACCCTTTTATATTTATTGGCAAGTTAACTAACACTTCTTCAACCCTTTCAGTGAATCTTCTTACAATAATACGTCGTGCTTTGTCTCGGTTCTTGAAGATCAGTATTGAAGTGAAAACTGCCTTAGCATTGTTATGATTTGCAAGTCGATGAAACGAAAAAACAACAGTGAAAAGAGACAGACACACAAATTACGTGGGAGAAAATGAGATGGAACGCATTTTACAGTGTTTCTATGTAGCTACTAGATGGCAGCACCCGAGTTTCTCACTAGTGACATCTATTATCATGTTAGAAGTACTCTTTTGTCAAATGTTGATTTCTTGACGCCAGAATTTTTGAAGATTTCTCTTCTACCACGTGTGAATTGCACTATTTTTTTTTGTTATCTCTCTTTTTTGGTCTACTTTTTGGTCTTCTAGTGTTATTATAGATTATAATAATTATAAATAATACAAGTTTTATTATCTTCTTCATCAATTATTAAAGTAACTGACTATACCTTCACATCTGTGTGTGACTTACTTTTATTAAGAAGTTTTGCGGCTGCTGTAATCCCTGCGGAGTCCAGCTTTCTTCAGAAGTTTGACTAATTGAGGTATAGAGCTTCGTTGATGTTCAATTATCTTCTATTGTGGAAGATAATCATTTTAATCTAATCATTTTTGTATCAAATTTTATGAAATAAATCTAATCATTTTTGTATCAAATTTTATGAAATATTAGTGCATGATACCTACATACACAATCCGATAAGAAAATATAGTATCAACCCTCAAGGAACGTTTTATCATACAATGACTATGAGAGTGGTAAAAAGCAGTGATAGCCTAGTGTTTTGAACGTTGGTCTCCCGAACGCGAGTTCCTGATTTCAAACCTTACGGCACGCACTTCTATTTCAAGAAACGTAAGTGCGTATTAGATACTAATACCACTTACTAGGGAGAAGGACAACATCGTGAGGAAACCTACACACCTGAGAGTTCTCCATAAAGTTCTCAAAGGTAAAACAATCCACACCTAGCCAGCGTAGTGGACTATGGCCGGTACCCCTCACACTGTGAGAGGAGACCCGAGCCCAACAGTGGGACAGTTATGGGTTGCAAGGATGAGAGTGGTGTATATTTTATATGAAAAAAGCTTTTAATGATGAAATTATATACAAGTTTAAGACACGCATGCACTTACAACAATATAAGATATTCACGTACTTGTAGTCTGCATAGTATTTTTTATTTATTACGTCTACTTACTCGTAACTGCCTAAAACTAAATTAATATAAATAATCACTGTCACCAAAAGACTTTAGTTTCGCAAAACGAAAGGAATTATTAATATACAGGTAGATTGCTTAAACCATCTATTATTTTTAAGTTTCTACATTAGCTATGTAGAAAAAGATGATCAAAGGCATGAAATTACATACCAGGAAAGATATTTGCTTTAAAATCTCGCCAATGTTACTAACCGGAATAGAACGTCGTTATGGAAACTTGTAACCGGAGAAATTCAGGTCTTTGTGTTTCAAGAAATTGGTATCAATAGAAAATGTCTAGATTATATGTCATGAAAACATACCCAAAATATAACTTTAAAAGCTTCATTACTTAAAAACACCTTAATAATTTAGCCATTTTTCAAAATCTTTGATTATATCGGCAGCTACATCCTATTTTCAAATGTGTCAAAAATAAAGAAAACAATCAGCCCTTTGTACCTACAAACAGAAATCATTATAGTAATAACACAAAAATCTGTACTTTTCTAATGCAGGCTTCAAAAAACATTGTGATCTCAAGCATTAAATATTTTACTTATCTGGGATTTATTCATAAAGTCTAAGTTCAGGATTGCCCAGCGACATTATAGAACTCTGCTAAGAGCTACGATTTATACCAGCAGAGGTCCGCTTTATGGAGGTAATAAATGCTGGAAGTAGAATGTTTCCTTTTGTAAACTTGTCGGTCTAGCATCTAATGTAGAGCACTATAGAAATGACGGTTTGATAAAAATGTATTTTCTGCTTCTTGAGGAATGAAATGTAGGAATTTTGAGTATAAATATCTCATAAGTATTTTTAGATCTAAGATATTTTTCCTGATTCTTGTGTAGTAACAGATTCTTCTGTAAATCATCTTGCTTGTTTCATGTTAACTTTTTTTATTAATAGCAACACTAGACTAGACTATACTGGTGCACAAATTTTAAACTGCCTCGGACGTGACATGACATGACGTGACATGTTTCAAATCATACTACACAATAAAAAATTCGTATAGTTTGGAATTTCTTTATCAAAATCATCATGATCGGTAATTATATAGATCGACAAAGATGAATAAAGTTAGTTACTACGAGTATTACAATCATTTTGTAGTCTTAAATAAATCCTAAATATCTCCAAACACTTTTCCACTTAAACTGTTAGAAGGCAGAATATAAAGCAGAATACAAAACCATTTTAAAGCTATTGGACTATCCATCCATAGTATTAAACAAGTAAACAATAACCCAATTAACAGAAGGAAGTCCCATGATTAAAACCGTTCCTCAAGTCCAAATCAAGCCGAGAGTCTCTTGACCAATGCAATAATTGGACTAGCAAATTTAATTGAATCCGGCTCCAGACATTGCCGAAATATGGCTCAATATCGAAATGTCTGGAGGGTGAATTGTAAATGCATTTCAATGTCGGTGAAATATTGCGGAATTAGTTGTAAATATAGTAAACTAGACTACACTCGCGGTTTCCAGCCTTTTACAAAATAAATTGTCCCCACTTTACTGGGGAGGTGTTGTTTAAAATTGTTTCTTTCAAGGTTGTATTTAACAGCTTTATTAACGAGATAAATGTAATAGATTAGATAGATAGACCCATGCCAAATAACAACTTTGTAGTCTAAGACAGACAGACGAACGGACAGACGGACGAACGAGTAGACAGATAGAAAGACGGGACTGGAGAAACCATAAGGACGGTTTCAGACCAGCGTACATTACGCGCGTATAAGCTTGTTTTTGGACGCGCATGTAGGCACGTATAAGCGCGCCTTTTGACACACGCACAACTTGTACGAGCGTTGACGCGCTTCTTAACTCGTATCAATGTGACTGACAAAACGCCATTACCGGTTCGAGCAAACACGCCGAAATATGACGGTTTACGCGCGTCGGGTTTTTTGAGGCACGTATCAAAGCGCGCGAATAAGCGCGTATGCTGAAACGAATTCGCTAGTCTGAAACCGCACTAAACTAAAGCTACATCTGATGAAACCATAAGCATTCTGACTTTACAAGATAACCCAAATGGCGTACATATAAATAACGACCTCAATATTGTATTGACTAGTCCATAGTCCATACCCTACAATTACATGAACTAAAGTCTAATCCGACCTGAATTGAAACTACTCGTAGTAACAACCCGACCGTACTGAAGTCCAGTTTAACGAAACAGAGCCGGTAACCCGAATTCAATTAAAACAACCATTCCATTCGCTACATGTTGGGGTCACTAGTTGATAAACTTCCACGTGTTTATGATTAATTTAAGTTGGCGAAGGGCTAAAAACAGAAGGGTTTGTGGGGTTTTGATAACTTCGTAATTAAATCTATAATCTAATACTATTCTATAAAACTGTAAGAAGGTCAAATCTGTACAATCAAAATGTTATTTTTCAACCTTCAAATAATTTTTCAAAATTTTTTCTGTCTACTAGACTGTTTTATGACTTAGCATGCGAGTAACTTACGAGTATATGACGATGAATGACCTTGTATACTTTTTATCCCAGAAAACAGTATAGTTCCTGCGGGATAATTAGTAAAGTATGTATTAGATTATTCTGGTTTCTAACATGTACCTGTCCAATAAATAAGACCTTACAATTTTAATATTTAAAAATGCCATCTACATTTTACAAATAATTTCTATATAGCATTTTGTCTCTTATTAGATCTTATTATTTATTATCTGTGATAAACGGTGACGTCTCCCATTGCGTGTTTCTCACGATAGTAACTTAGTAGTTATGGTACCCCCTGCTTATCTTTTAATTTCCGCATAAACTCGATCAACCCGTTCAATGGTGTTCAAGTACTAGCTTTGAACGCGGCTCTTAAGGACTTGCCTTATCTTATTTCCCGTAACTAATTGTTATTAAATGTAATCTGCAAGGTTACTTTTATAATTTTATGGAACAGTTACTTTTTTACTCGCGCTGAAAGACGGGTATTATTTTTTAAGCGAATTATAAATTTTTTGCATGCTCTAGAGCCTTAATAGCTGGAGGGTTTTCAACATGTGGGATGTTATTAGATTCGTCTAATGTCGTTAGAGTAAAATAGTATCTTTTTCCAAGCCATAAAAAAGTTTTTGTTAACACCACTTAACGTTAGGTTAAGTAGTAGATACACTTTGTGCTGTATTTGACGCACTTAAGCCGCAATCGACGTATGCCGTACCCGCGTGACGCATGCCGTAGCCGCGTGACGCATGCAGCATCGCGCCATGATTACCTCTCCCGACCGTACCGTTACAGTTCGAACTCTTTAATTATGAAATTATGGAACTAGATTGCAATTGATTGAAGTTATCTTGCTACGAGATGAGAATAATTTCCGGGAGCTAATTGTAAATATGAATAAGATTACATGAATAAACTAAGTGTAATTAGTAACAACAATTAATAAGGATTTTTAATTAACAATCAACGATCTCAACGTTGCAAAAAATCTATGATGGTAGTTTTTAAAGTATTTAAATTATAATTTGCTATAGGATCCATCCTTTATTTTAAGCCAATGTATAACTCCTATATTACGACTTCGGTTGCAATGTCAAAAAATTACCACACAAATTGTCATTTAGTTTCATTGGTATTTTGTACCTATAAAAAAACATGGTTGAATTTGATAACTGATTTCTCTGCAGTCTTTCTACATTTTGTAATAGTACAGAAGTAAATGATTGCAGTAAAACACAAGCAAACTCATCACTGAATGGAATCGACAATTCAATAAATAATTTATAAATACACCCACTCTAAATCATTGCTGGACATTCGCGTCCGATACAAAAACAACATGCAGTTCTGTGGGAAATGGATGGAGATGGTTTTGAGCAAATAGTTTATACTAAAAGATTGTTAAAACAAAACGATTTTTAAAAATTGAGTTTGACGTACCATAATCTCTTGCCGTCTATAGACATCGTGACAAACTTCGAATAGGACGGTAAGGGACAAAGTTATTTGGTAAGTCCTTTTTGGTTAGTAAGTCTCCTGTTTTTTTTTATTTTAGGCAACAATTCCGAAGTTAAAGAAAGATAACTATCATAGCATATTTGTGCATCGTTCAAGAACACGATTCTGTAACTATATCTGCGTATTTATTTACGTTTTACAAGATTTTCGTTTGTCTTAAAGTATTTACTTATTTCTAAAAAGATTTCAAATTTTCAATCTCCGTGTTTTGTATAAAGTCATGCTTTTCATGCGACTGACCGATCGTCTTCATCTCCGAGACTGTCTTAAACCTAGAAGATTATTTTAAACTCTATCACAACAAGATAAAGTCGGATTTAGATTGACGTGACTTGACCCTGCCATATTTGCTTTTGAATTCGCTCCAAACCATTCGCGTGCATAATTTCATCAGTGGTCATATTAGATTATCATCTGAAATTATTTCATGCAGCTAAACAGAACTGCAATTAGTGATAAATTTCATGTATGATTTATCATACGAGCATTGTAATCGAGGACCGAGGGCTTAGTGGAAGTCAGTACTGTGCATTTGCAAATTTTAGGCTGGAAACGGATACAGCGTTTTGCACGCGCTTCTTTAAAACCTGCTGCGTTCAAAGTCAATTCATCGGTAATAGATAATTAAAACGAAATCAAGTTTATAATACACACAGATTTTTTAAAATCAAAGTTTTAATAATGTGCACTTAAAAAATCATTGCTTCTAGATCATTCTAGATAAAATTCTAACCCACCTGGGGTTAGTAACATTTGTTTATAAATAAATATCTCAAAATTATTATCACTGAAATATCCGAACGAAATACACGTGAAATAGAACCGTAATTTAATAGCAATACGATTGCATCGTCGTTCTGATATTTCAATAGGATAATAGCAACGTAAGGCTATATAAATATTTCTGTAAGATATGGTATTAAGCACCCTAGTATTTAATATTTATAGGCAACCATGACATACCATCAGGTGGTCCAATATTTTACCGGATACCCAAATAAAATAAAACAATAACCACCTAATCCGTTTCCCGCCTTATTTAAATCAAGCACTTTATTGAAATTTCGTATCATCCAGCTAACACGATTCGTAGGTAATATAATTAACAATTCAACCACAACTTAATTAATAATTCATAATTACTCATTTAGCTACACCAGTCAGAAACCTCAATAAATATTTTTAGTCTGTTATAAGTTAATAGTTCTACAATATACTTTTAACGATAAGCAAACAGAGTAACTATTATTATAGTAAATGTAAAAAAAATTTTTGGAGGAAAATTATTGCAGAGGTATTACAGAGGTAAATAATTGCTGAGGGTTTTATCATTTAAGATATTATTATTATTTACCGGTGATCAGTGATAGCTTAGTGGTTTGAACGTTAGTGGGTTTACGAGAGTTCATGAATTCAAAGCCGGCTCGGCGTATTAGAAAGTAATAATCACTCCTTTGGTGAAGGAAAACATCGTGAGGAAACCTACACACCTGAGAGTTCTCCAAAAAGTTCTCAAAAGTGTGTGAAGTTTGGCAATCTGTACTTGGCCAGCGTGGTTGACTATGACCTGTACCCCTCACATTGTGAGCGGAGACTCGTGCCCAGCAGTGGGACAGTTATGGGTAATAATAATGATGATGATGGTCAGTGTGCCTTTGACTTTTATTGACTTTTTATTTACTTCTTTTACTTTTATTCGCCCATAGTTCATCGCTTGTAGTGAGATTATTAACTATGTTACGAGTAGATCCTGGTTATAATTCATGAATAATAATTGGGAAGATTAATTACAAATTTTATGAGTGGTTCGGATTTATGGCATGACTTCCTGAATCGAAAATTAAACTGGCTTAATTTTTACCATGTGGATGCTTTTATTGAATTATAATAAACAAAATCAAAGCCAGAGTCTAAGTAAAAATATTAATTTCGTTTTAAGAATACGAATAGCAAAACTTCAACAATTTTGATTTTTTTAAATTATGATTTTAAATTACAAGATGAAATCAATCATAATAAAGTTAGTTTTTATTTTTTCTGGTCCTATGGCTACTTTGTCTACTACTTCATCATTCTTACTATTTCAGCCTAAATAAACTAGTACCGACCGACATAAAAAAGTATGCGGTTTTATTTTTAAAATACATCAAATTTTTAAAGATCATTTTACACTGCGACTTTGTTCAGAAAAAAAATGTATAGGGGGACCCACAAGCATACACCCAGATTGATAATAATAACTATATATTCTTTTTTGCCTTATCGGGTATCGAACCCTACACCCTCTAAACAGCAGCAGTTCAGCATGGTAACTTCTCTGCCATATGGGTCGTCAATTCATTCTTAGTAATACACAAAGTGAAAAGTAACTGATTTCTTTGACGTAATATTAAAATTACTGAAACCATATAATAGTAATAAGGGGAAGTGACATAGCGAATTCATTAACTGAAACCTTACAACGAAAGTATAACCAAAGCAAAGTAGTCTAATACTGATTGGATGACAAATTGAATATCATTCATCGCTGAAAATAAGAGTTATTTCGGAAAATTTTAATATAATATACAGACATAGCGTAACATAGCGTAACTCCTCCTAAACGGCTAGACCAATTTCGATAATAATTTTGTGAGGTATTTTAGAGGAATCGAGTATGGTTTCGAGTCACAGTTGGACCCGGCAGATGATGCTGATGTCGAGATACTTCAAGTGACTAGCCAAACTATTAGAGTTATTGAAACGCCGCCATAGTAAAAATTGTCCGATGTAAAGAGTATTTAAAGGTATATGAAAATTTAAGGTCAGGACTACCTGAAGAAAAAAACTAAGTAAAAAACTATCTATTTGGCAGAACAACATCTGCCCGGCCTTCTACTTGTATATAAAACTAACAATCGCCCGCGACTTTGCACGCGTAATTTTGCCGTTGTCGCAATATTTTTATCGCTGCTCCTCTCCTATTCATCTTAGCGAAATATTACATAGCCTATAGCCATCCTCGGTAAATGGACTATCTTACACTAAAAGAATTTTTCAAATCGGTCCTGTAGTTCCTGAGATTAGCGCGTTCAAACAAACTCTTCAGCTTTATATTGTTAGTTAAAATCATACACCATCAGTGACTAAGTACCTATTTCAAATGGCATATAAATAAATTATAAGACTCTAGTACAGTCATCAAGAAAAGTGATTTACGTGTTTGATAATTAAAAAAATGTTTAACGCTCGTTCCGTTTCAGGCCTGAATGATGAGAAAGTATTTCAATTAAAAACATAATTTTTCGCATCCTCAATAGCGTGCCAGTACTAAAGGACCTTCTCTTTAATTTATGGCACTCACAGAGAATTTTTTTTATAAAATTAATCCAAGGCTCGGTAAAACATGGCGCCTTTGAATAACAATTTGAATAGGGAACATCGTTTGAATCTTTTTTTATGTTCTATGTTTGTTTTTACCACATAAATATTACTATAAATTATGAGCATGTATAATGAATGGTATTTTCGGAAACATATTTGAACCAGAAGACCTGTTTTGTGATTGAGATTCGGCCATAATCCTACAACAATCTGGGCATACAATCAACGGGGCATTCTATGCCAAATCTCAAACCAAGATACATCGTAAGTGTCAACATTATTCTTACATATGAGTCAAAAGTCGAACCTAATGACGTCATAACCGGTTGAACCTTTCACGTATTAAACTGTGTTTAACTAGTACCTAAAAACCTAGACTTTTTACGCATAATAGAAATTGCTAAACCTGGACACAACGTGGACTTAATTATCGATCACAAATTAACATTAAGTGAATTGAACACAACTAGAAAAAAGTACCAGTTAGCGACCGCTTCCTAAATCACAAACAAAAACATTTCAAGAATACTTAACTAACTATACTTTAGACTCTAGAGTGGCGTTCATTTAAAGAATAAATCATGGGAGTGCACCTGGCTACACGGAATGCAATCGTTGCACTGTGGTGCAAGTTACAGAAATAGGTTGTACTTGGGAGTGAAAAGAAATGCTTGTAAAAATGTATACCACAAACACTTAACTTTCATTTTTTTTTTCTTTTGGAAAAAAACCTAGATTACTGAGCACAACTGAGAAGTTTTCACTTCAAAACCTTAGAATATTTCAAAATACAATAGGTACTAAATCTTATAAAAGAAATAGCGAAGAATTCTATTTCCTCTCAGATACTAGTAGGACTATCAATATTTAATCTTTTCACAATAAACTGATAGGTAACACAATACGGTTATACGCGGAAATCCGATCTTTCTTTGTAACAAGAGAAACCATTATCTAACCATGGGTATCAAGAAAGTCTTTTAGATTGTTCCTGGTACGTAACAATTGCTATCTTTGACTTTCTGTTACATTATTGACGATGTTTTTACTGAATATTAGATAAGTAGCGCTCATTTCCCGCGCTTTCTTTATAGTCGATATCACGTGGGTAGGAGGATTTATTTTAACTAACAATTCAGGGATTAATTTCGATTGGATATTACTAAATAATACAACTAAATATAATGTCCAATATAAATGGAATAAATTAATACTGAAGTTTAATTTAATTAATGAGATAGATGAGAGGGAAGGGGGTAATATTGTTAACAACAATTGATTAAAAAATCTATAATTTGGAACACTTCTAAAGCTACTTTACTTTTGTTAAAAATTAACTCCAATAAAAAGTGAAATTTGGTTGAAACCTGGAACAATATCTCCTTCAATATAAAGTGGTTCATGGATTTTTGAAATTTTATTGGGTGATAATTACTACACGTTATTTTTATCGCATTCAAAACCTAACTTCTATAGTACCTACTATTAACTGCAGTCTGTAACGAGTTTTAAATTATGAGTTTATTCATTTCTTTTGCTGGGAGTGTACCTAGGACCGTTCGAACAAAAGTCTGGCATTGCAACTTTACCATTTTTGTCGTCATAGATAAAAACAAGAAACACTACCTACTCTTAGCTGCACAATAGTATTATCTGTGCTAGGAAAAGATACACCTAAACTAATAACAGAAATGTAAATCCATCCTTAAAATTTTTGTCTTACTAGGAATCGAACCCAGGACCGACTGAACGGCGATCCGGCGTAGTAACCACAGCGCTATTCGAGTCGCCAGTTATAAAGGTAATCAAGTATAAAAACTGGTAGCAACCCTATCAATAAAGTGATATGGTCATCTCGCTCACACTAGTTCATTGACCTCAGAAAAATCCCTTCCACTTTTACTTGAACCCTTTTACCTAACAACTTGCATGACGCATAGGTTTCATAGAAGAAGTATTTTATATAACCAGTTTATGTAGAACTTTCTTTGGCTAAACAATAAAGCAGAAGACAGCTCTACTAACACTGGACGTTTGTTGTATTTTCTTCGTAACTTGTATATCGCAAACTGCAAAATATTAAATAAGAGTTCTCAGTATTCTGGATATTCTTTTATATTTTCCCATTTTCTATACAGCCTTGTAGTAATATGGACTGTTTAAATATCTAGTTTTACAAGAGATATTTACATAATAATAATATTCTTTGTAGCATTAAGTGCTAAGTGAATAAACTGCTTAGAAACTCTTCAGTTTTAATAATACCTTAAGTCAATAACTTGCAAAGCTTTTTATACCTACCAATTATACAAAAGCTTTATGCTATAATTTGTTCACAGTTATTCGTATTTGGATGCAATTAACCCTAAAATGGCGTGACGAATACATAAACATTTGTCTAACGCGTTAACGGGTTAGAAATGTTTGATTCGGCAATCAGCTACGCGTTATTTGTAAATTGTTTAAAAGGCAAAGCAATAAAAACGCGCCAATATATAGTAGGTATACTTATATGTGTGTGTTATACGTGTATGAGTAGTGTAACTGTATTGATAATTGCGTTTGTTGATGAAATGTATAATAAAAATATCAAATGAATATTACTTAGCAATACATTCCCTATACGTATAATTATATCCCCTATCCAAAAAGTATAATACCTACATTAAGTTTCTACGTTTATAAAGGAAATTACTATTAACATATTGATACTTCTTAAAAATTAAATACCACTTTTTAATACCAATGTCAATTAAAAACAATTTGTACGGAAATATCGCAATACGATGTAAAAAGAAATAAAAATCAAATTATTTTTATAATCGTCCTCGGTAAGTCAACTACCTACATACAGTTTCCAAGGACCTCAGAAGTTATTATTGTAATTACAAGTGATTTTCCCCTCATTAGCTTACATTTTAAACGTATTCAGTTCGCAGTTAAATATAGAGTAGTTTCCAGTTAAATCATAATTACGTATTTAAGGTAATAAAATGGTTTTTAAGACTCCTATAAAAAAACAAATTATTTTTTTGGAAACAAAAAAAATTAATTGCAGTGATTATTTCAGGGTTATGTATTTTTACAGTGATTTAACTTTTACTTTACTAAATGTAACTTCACATACAGTTTTCACTTAGCTTAGTCAACTAAACAAGTATCAAATACCAAAAAGTATAGACTCAGTCTTCGGAACAAAAAATATAAGGCAAGGTGGGGTAAGACTAACACACGGGGCAAGACTTACACTATCTATTATCTCGATATGCACTTGAAGAAACGACATGTGTGTGCTTTAGCCGAGAACATTTACGTTTGTTCTATCTTACAGACTGGAAGAATTTCGTATTTACGCTATACGTATCGGGATAATAGACAGTGTTAGTCTTGCCCCGCCTTACCTTAGTCGAAAAAAAACATAACCATAATAGCAAATGATAACGTTTCCCGGCACATTGCTCGGCAGACCATGCTCGGTGGCATAAGTCAGATAGTAAAAAAAAATTTGACCTGACTTTGTTCTGAACACTGAGTCTATATATTTTTTCTTCGGAGACAAGTATTAATAGTAACCTCAGCATTCTTGAACAGCACAGTAAAACGAGAAGTCTACATTACTGGTATTGTGATCTTGGCTTTTGGTTATGGTTATGGTTACCTTACGAGTGTGGTTAGCAACCGTTATACTTCATTCCATGGGATCGAGTTACGTTTGTTCAGTATTCATTGTTTAACAGAAAAGTAACCATAATTATAATACGAGTAGTTTGTAAATTTAAATCATGTCACATCTCAAACTCTTAAGTGCTTGTATTATTAAAAAAAATTGAACTTTACAAAGTCATTAATGATTAGAAAAAATAAAAACTTGACTGCAAAATTTTTTTTGTTAGTCAAGGGTGCCGTATAAAAAAAATATGTAGACTATGTCACTTTAACAATGTAGGCGAATTAAATGACATCTCACACGTTAAAATCAAGCCGTTTCGGCTGTAGAGCGAACGAAATTAACGGACATAAACAAAACCCTCTTTCTGGTGTAGTCGGGTAACAAAACAACAGGTATCTACCTACAGTCAATGTAATCAAGTAAATAGAAAAAACTTCAGTTCTCCCCAGGGACTATACTAAATAAATTGCTTAACAATTTAAAAGAATCAAGCGCTATTACGGCATCAAATACCATTAGCTTTCCCACACAACCCATTCGTATCCATTAAAGACTAAACCTAGGTCTTAGGGTGCGTCCACACTTGCTAAATGTGTTTACATAGAACTATTAGTTGTAGAGAAAACACGATTAATGTCTGAGACTAAACGTGTTATAAGCACAAAGGGACGTGAGGTCTTTAGAGATTTTATCTTAACAATCATAAATGGACCTTATCCACCCATATGGCACAGACTGTCGTTCATAGAGTCGTAGGTTCGATTCCTAGAATAATTTATGTTGTCGGTGTGCGTAAGTGTTTGTGTATTTTGGAAACTACGACATAAGAAATAATAGTGTGGACTTATGTAGTACTTAAGTGTTTGTAAGATTATTATTGTATTTCATTAGATATTATCAAAATCCAAATTATTATTCAAAGGAACTTAGTAGATAGATACCTACTTGTAATTTAACATAATAGCTAAATAATGCCATGTAAAATAATGTTAGTCAGACCTACAATTCCAATAATTCACAATCAAGAACATCACTAAACCAAGTGCAGAGGAATTTCTTTCCACTTCTCATTGTCCGCTATCTTAAAGGTGGGGGCAACTAAAAAATGACTTGCATAAATCTTTTCGATACCTAAAGAAATAATAATGAATTTCGATGTTTTTATCCTTCAATCTAGTACATTACAAGTTCATCCATTAGCCCAATTCTGAATTACAAAGTAGTCAATCGATTAAGACCCTTTGAAGCACGAAAACTAAATGATCGTAGACCGTAATCGAATACTGATCAACTCAAATAGCCATTAACGATTCATCTCACGTGTGTACTCAGTCTAAGCCCAACTTTACTTAGGTATCATAGACGCCGGACGAACATCTAATACCTAGGATACCTAACCGTCCAATACCGGATGTTTAAATCAACATTCTTGGCGCTAAACGTTTTTACTAAGAGATTTCTTCGGAGGAGATTAAGGTGATATAATTTGCGTTTTTTTTTTCAAGGCTAAAACGAGTGGCGTTACAAGTTTTGTTTGGGTGTATATTTGTGTCTATAGTATCATAATTATCATAGTCATTATGATGCATCATGAAATGCCTCTGATGTTTTAAGATACAGTATACTTTTTCTTTTTGAAAACCCTTCCCCTCTAAGTAAAAATAAACGAAAATAATACATGCAAAAAATCAAATTGTAAGTGAGGCAAATTATTATCATGCTCATAATAATTACTCATAACAACCTCGTATGTGTAGGATCAATTCCAATTAAGATTCAGCAAAACAGCAGGTGCTAATCATGTATAACTCACCTGACACTTCATATTCCATAACAATTTAACAAGAATATATCGCATTACATACAAGATAACACCCGCTTACTCTCAGTAATTGAATCTTTTACACAGTCATGACAAAAGATACAAATACAAATTCGTGACGTGACACCTTGTAGGGGTTCATTTGAAAATATGCTCGTCTCTTTTCTATTCAGTAACTTGAGTTGCAAGATGGTTTAGAATACTGTTAATTTTGCTATGTTATTGTATTCAACGAAGCAAAAGCAAAGCAATGAAATATTGTTTTTGATAAAGGACACCTATGGTAATCACTAGGCTTACGAAACATCTGTTTAAACTTTTATCTCTCTTTAACGCTTAGCCAAAACCAGTGTTCGAAGGAGATGCATATATCAGTGACTGATGGTTTAGATTTCGGTGCTGATATTTTTTGGGAAAAATAAATGTTTGCAAAACTGACCCGGGATCCTTGCTTTGCATCTTGATCAATAGCAACTTAGCTTCACGCGGTAAAGTTATTGGGTACCTTTGCTTACTGGTTATGCTCATAAAGTTGCCATTTTTAGATAACCTTGTCCGTTTATTTATCGTCTATTCCACCTCCATCATTTGGCGAGGCATGCAACCCTTCGAAATCACCCCAATTACTTACCCCGAGCACGTATGTAAGTTTTGTTTCGGTAACGAGCGTAAATTATGGGTCAACTTCTGATGAGCCAGACGAGCGGGCTAACTTGCCAGATGTTCGGGATGTTTTATTTGGTGCGCTGTAATGACTACCTACGGTTTTTGCTCAAAACTGTTTTATGGTGAATAAGTCACGGTGTATTATAGTAGTTCTGTAGTTGACAGTTAAGACCTTATTGAAATTGAGCCAATGAAGTCATAATACTTGAGTATATTACCTACGTCAACTATTTTCTAATCTGTGCCTACGTGTCTAACGAAGCGACAAATAACGTGCCCTATGAAGCACGAATGCGTTCAAGAAATTTTGAAATTAGCGGTCACCAGTGAGTCCGTATGTTATCTTTTATTTATTTCTACAAAATCATTCCGATTTTAAATATGATGCAACAGCACTTGATTTGATTTATAAAAACAATACTCAGAAATCGACCGTCGACTCTATAATGACGGTTTGATAGAAAAATAACCGCAGGCGCAGGTAGCGATATCATAGGCGTGGGTACCATTCACAGATAATATTTTAGGGATCAGTAAGATAAAACAAACCTTAGTTTGTGAGGTGTATTTTGTAACAGTTCAATTATAACAAAATCTTTTCTACTAACGTGATAATTTCGAAATGAATGAGAAAGCACCATTACTATTTCACAATTAATTTCATGGCGATAACATTTTAAAAGTGTAGTTTTCTGTGAACGCCAAGAGAAAATGCTCTTCTTTAAAAACTCAGGTACGACTGAGTAGTCGTGACTACTATTATTGTAACGATTGTGGGTCGAATTATTGGCAAGCAAAATATAATGACTGAGTAGTGTAGTTCTGAGACAGAGTATCAGGAGATAGCATTAAAATGTGCACCATTTGTAAAATCATTTACACTTGATTGTACATTAAAATGTTACGGAACACTATGCATAATTCCAATTTACGCTTGATCTATTTTTTCTCTAACACCGGATTTAAAACTACTGGTTACTGGTTTGAAGAAGATGTAGATCGGTCGAAATTTAAATAGATAAACATCTTTTTAATAGGATTCCTTAGTTCGATTCCCGGTGAAAACAAGATCGTTGTCGGTGTTACGTGGTTTTATTAATGTTGTGCCTTCCGGGAATTTTAGTTAAACGATCTTAACAGTTCGTAATTTTTTACTCGTTTCAAGTATGCCTTTAATTACTAATTCTTTTTTTAGTTTACAAATATTGAGTGTATATAAAAATGCTCAGTTCTTTTAAAATCCCGTGATTTTTATAGGGATCGTAACTAGTTACAGTTAGATAATTTATTTTATTATCTACGACTACGACGATCGCTTGATTGACATACATGTATAACGGGTTTTAAATCTTGTTTTGTAGTCAAAGAGACCGAATTAACATGACATTTACCTACTCAAAAAGTTACTTTAAAACCCAATACACTACAATGCTACAGTCAAACGAAATTCGCAGGGTTTGAGAGTCACTAATTCATTATTTATCGTTTTTCACTTCTCACTCTTTTTGCTACTTTAGGGGTTGATTTTCCAAAAATCTTGACATACATTATTTTTTTTTTCATTTCTAAACTGATATTAAAATCCTAATCATTGCGCATGCTTCAAAAACTAAAAAAATTGACAAGCTTTTACTCTAATAGAAGATGGATTTTTATAAATTATTGTTATTGCTCCTCCATACAATTTAAAGATGGGTGTTGACAATTTTAATACAGAAATAATTCTTTATCAAATGTCACGAACTAAAAAGACCCAACATAGAGAAACAAGTGGGTGTCTAAATATTTTTTCGCAATTTTAAATTACATGAAAATATTATGTACTGTAATAATACGTTAGATTTATTTACAGACGTTGAGTTTACTTTAGAAATATTCTCGACTGAATAACATTAATATTTTTTTACATGGACGCACATTATTTTTCATTATTTTAACACAAAACACAAATAGACGTAGGTTTTGGGTAAGATAACAATATAAAAGAGAATTGTTATAAAAACAATTTAATTACAAATAGCTAGCGTTCACTGACTGGCAATATTATACACTGATGAAATAGAAGCTAGGAACTTCACATGATGGTTTATATAGCTTCAGTAATTTTATTGGCCTGAGAGCTTGAGGCAGAAATACTAAGAAAAGTTTTACCACAATTTGAACCCTAAAGGAGTAAGTAAGTGGTATTATTATGGTTGCGTTATAATGCGCGGATTTTTTTTCGCACTACAGTGCATTGTTTGTCAATAATAATACTGAAATCCATGTGCAATACTGACCATTTTCACCGGGCAGTTCTTTTCTAGTTTTCCAATTATTTATACCTAAATCGGGCCAATAAAGAAAGCTAAATCGGTAACAAACCAACTAGTAT
Organism: Lerema accius; assembly: GCA_001278395.1. Classification (NCBI taxonomy): domain Eukaryota; kingdom Metazoa; phylum Arthropoda; class Insecta; order Lepidoptera; family Hesperiidae; genus Lerema; species Lerema accius. The sequence goes on along the minus strand of LGAG01000420.1, from coordinate 210,033 downwards.
TATTTTATTTATTACAAAACTACACAGTTTGATTCGACAGGGAATTACGTAGAAATAGTACAGCCGTTTTTACGATCTCTGCCGGTGAAAATGGATAAATCTTCCAATAGACAATCGTTCCTGGTAGTCGACAGATAAAAAACAATACAGTTTATCTTCTTTCTTTTTTTTTCTTCCCTCTAACTTCCCTCCGTTTATGTTCCGTCCTGAACAGACGCAATCGGTAAATCAAATTGGACTGGCTTTAAAACAATCTGGTTTCAAGTTTGTTGGTACGTTGTACATTAGTTTTAGATAAATCGCTTACTTCAAATGCACTTGCAATTTGTTATATTTCTTTGTGTCAATGCCATTTTTTGTTTTATTTGGGATTTGTATAGTGATTCTCTAAGTTCAATTAATCATGTATTTTGATTAAGAATCATTGATTTCAGTTATCTGTTAAAATTTCGAAAACTTATTTAAGTTTGGAACGTATATTTTTTTAGAGTAATTCTTTTTCTTCGCTGTAATTGCACAGAACTTAGCCTTATCTTAAGCTCCTTACATTCTTTATCGATTAATCTTAAATTAAAAATCATTGCCAGTGTTTCATACTTATTTGATAGATATATTGTGTCCTTTGAAGTATTTATATCGAGAGCGATTTCAAAGAACTCAAATGACGAGTGACAAGGACTTAAGATGAGATCGTTAATGATCTCTGAAGTGAATATTAAATCTATTTTAAAGAACATTAACTTTTATGAGAGGAACTTTTTTGTACCCGGTTTTTGTTAATACGTCCTTAGTGATAGATAAATAATTTCTATGTGATGAATTTAACCGTTGGTATATTAGTGTTAGATTTATTAAACGAAGAATTCATTAATTAAAACACAAAATACCCTATTGCTTAACTTTTTTTTCGTTGGTGGAATCTATAGTCTACAGTTTGTCAAAATGAGTCATGGTCAAATTTCGACCATACGCTGAGTCTATATTTATGCTTAAATGATCATTTGACTCTGTCTTAACTCAATTTCCACTTATTACGTTTCAAGAGACACCGACAGAAAATGAAACTTTTCAATAGTCCAAAAGTCATCCATTTCTTAGTACAGAACCCTAAAAAGGTGTTCCCAAACAAACATTGCTTACTTGTTTGTCAATTAAAACCCTTGACAGAACTGGTTTAGAAAGGAAACGTACATAATACTATAACTAGACACGGCAATTCATTCTTTTCGTCTTTGAAGCCATAGGCACCTCATACAGTAGAGATAATTAAGTAGACACAATAGGACAAGAGATTCGTGACTACTTTTTAGGCGAATAGTTGTTTGCTTGGAGGAATTAATGGCTTGTAACGTGATAGGCTAGTGGTTTGAACGTGGGTCTCTCGAACGGGAGTTCCTGGGTTTAAATCCCCCGGCACGCATCTCTAATTTAAAAAGTTATGTGCGTATTAGAAACTAATTATCACTTACTTCGGTGAAGGAAAACATAGTGAAGAAACCCCCGTAAAGTTCTCAAAGGTGAGTGGAAGTTTACTAATCTGCAATTGGCCAGCGTGGTGTACTATAGTCTGTGCCCCTAACATTGTGAGAGAAGACCTGAGCTTATGGGGGCAAAGCTCAGACCAAAAAATTTATAGACTAAGTCTTCAGAACAAAAAATGAAGACATTTTTTTTCTCTCTTGATAAGTACGTTATGTTTTTTTCTACTGCGCTTAATTGTTCCGAAGTCTCAGTCTATATATTTTTTCGTCTGTCGGGCAAAGTTAAGGGTTGTGATGATAATGATGATAATACATAAATCGTGAGTACTCTAAAGCACGCTAAAGAAATAGACATACATACGCACTAAAAACATTACCCTCCTTCTGGATCAGTCGGGTAAAAATAAACTTATCTGTTTGACAGAAAGTCTTTAGTATGTAACCAGCCTAAGAGTCTGTCATAAAACTTTAACATCCGAATCAATTTAGTTTTTACGAGTCTATTTCATGCTTCCCATCTTCAAATTTGTTTGAAGCTTTTTATTTCAACGAATTAAGTCCGAGCTTAGACTTCGCTTAAGGAATAGGTTTATGACTTAATGACCATGTAATTGATTGTAGCAAGAGCCATTAAAGACCTAAGTAATTGTTACTCTTGTCAGCAAAAGTAAGCAAAGATCTATTTACTTTACTTAACAAAATTATTATTGTCGCCAAATATCGAAAATTCTTACCAAGACTACAGGTCGGATGGTAGAGAATGCTCATAGGCATTAAATCCGCCTTTTGTTTAGTTTTTACGTGTGTACAATATATTTTTCTATTATCAATAATAAGGGGGGTCCTTACGCCCCCTTTAATGCTAAATTTAGAAGTAAAATTCAATAAGTTTTATTCAAAATACTGTTTGTCAAATAAAAAAATTAAGCAAAGCTCTGAAGAATTAAATTCATACGACTCTACATTATTCTTAAAACGTTACTGAAAGTAATATATAGAGTAATCATAAATATAGATTACTTACATGGTAGAGAACTTATAGAGGTTGGGTGGTAGATAAACGAATATTATGAATATTAAACTGTCTATACAAATTTAATATTAACGGCACCTTCTTATTACAGGTTACCGGTAAATTGGAGTAGGCGTGACGAAATTGGTTAAAATAATGAAACACAAATATACCTTATTAAGTTGTGGCCTTTTACTAAAGGTTACCTATCGATTAATAGCTTAGCTAGTGGGTTAATTAGAAATAGCAAAATTAAAATTAGTTTTAGAGAACTATTTTCTAAGACCCGTATGGTGCAATGGTTACTGGCTATGCCGTTTAATAGGTCTTGGGTTCGATTCCCAGTGAGGCAGAAATTGAAATAGATTTCAAATCTGTAAATGGGGTCTTTGATGCTCACGACTGCTTACGCAGTAGGTATGTGATGTAGTGATGGCTCCCTACTCCGAAATAACATAAGAACATTGTGATGGTATTTTCTTGAATGTAGATACATATTTTACTACTGCAGTTTCGCAGTATATTTAGAGACGTTATTCATTTAATCTTACGTTTCCCATGAACATTTAAATTTATTTAGAGTTTAAAAGAATTAGATAAACAATAAATGACTTATCAGTCAAAACCTATAAGTAATGGGGTAAAAAGAGCATAAAAATAAATCAATATAACTCACAACACTACTTTCAATACGAAATAGTTCACCATTTTGCTACGAGCACTAAGACCTACAATGTGAAATTCCTTAAATTGGTACATGTAACGCCATCTATGAATAAGCGGAGTAACTCATCTAAGCTATGCTTGTGCTTAGATTGAAGCGAGAAGGAAATTAAAATTTATTGTAAGCAAAAAATAGATAATTCCTTTTATCGATTAAAAAAAACTGATATTACCTAGTTCCTTATTTACCAACCAAAGCTCTTTATCCACCTACGTTTTCTTACATTTTTAATAATAAAGTGGTTTAACCTTTTATTTTGTTATATCGTTTGCAAAATGAAATTCTTGGTACACCTACTTATTTAATTATACTATATAAATACCGACCACTGAATTTGCAGGAAAATGGGTTATATTTTTAAGTAAAATTAAATGTAGGCGTCAGCGTGGGATACCTCTTACCTCGTTAATTCTGTTAAAAAATGAGGGGAAAATTCTATTTAAACTAGTATTTTAATATCATGGTTATGGGAAAATCTCCTTATTTTAAGTTAATTTTATTAAAACTTACCTAACTTCTTATCTACATGACTATTATTGACTTTAGTTTTGTAGTTTACTTATGTAGCAGTATTCAATTTAGGTAGGTACTTCTACAATTGTGCTAATGTTCATATTGTTTTATAGTAAAATTGAAGTATAATTTTGAAATGATACTACGTATAATCCATTTTTATAACTTGTCTTATTTTTAAAACACAACCATTCATTTTCAAAGTAGTTTTTCTGAATATTTACTGGAGCAATAATGTGATATTGAAGTGAAAATTGTGAATAACATGAAAATGTGTGATTTCCGTCAAACGGTTCACGTAAAACTGCGTGCTAAATAGGATAAGTAAAAAAAATGGACTGTAAGTATGGCCATGGGCCGCAAAGATAGTACCTACTGTATGCTCGTTTGCTATCGTTTCCATAAAAAAGTAATCTTTCTCCATTTATATCGACTGTAACCATAGCAACGTGGTACTAATGAAGAGGCTAAACAATCAAAGCAACCCTTAATTGGGTCCAGATAAAAAATATAATAAAAATAGCGACCTTGGTCGGGATGAGAACAACCCACCTGTTACAAAAAAATAAAATCGTTCATTGAGTTGAGATACGCCGCCATGTTTTTTGGGTATTTTGGATAAAAACCAGTTTACTGCGTAGGGTTGTCAACACTAAAAGTAACTAAATAACTAAATAGTTTACAAGCAATCGAATAAGTAAAATACCCGCCTTTTCGTAAAACGTAAATACTTTATGAACTTTAATTTGGATTGTGTACTGAATTATTATTGTCTTGTATTTAGCTGGTAAATAAAAGTTGAATTATATCAATTGTCACTGGTCTCAATAGTATCTACTGTTAGTACCTACCTTCTATGTAACAAATGCTAGTATTTAGATCTTTCTCCCTCAAAAACCCTCTTTCAAATTATTAAATTTAGGCATTGGACTTTCCCTATTGTTTTTTTTTCTAATCCCGAATAAGAATGGTTTTTCAAAGAACAGAAATATAATTTTTACTTCAAACTTTGTTACTAATTACCAGAATTGGTGACAAAAGTAAAATCCTTATTATAGAAACCGCTGATCAGTATCAGTAATAATCAATATGTATATATTTTTTTGCCGACCCTACAGAGCCTGGGAATGGGTTTATACAACAGGTGTTGCGCTACCGGCCGATTCTTTTATTTTTTTCTTTCGACCTTTCTTTTCTTTTATTCTTTTATTTATCCCGAAAGTTGGTTTAGATTGGAGAACTGCAACGAATTGCGTTATTGGTTCACGTTATTCGTTCTATGGTGTGTTTACGATTTGCGTGACAAATTATGTTTGGAATTTTTGAGTGGGTTAATATTAGAGGGGTTGGAAATTTTATTTCTATATAAATTATTTTTAATAGTTTCTGTTTTATAAATTCTCATAATATTTATTAATTTTACTGCGACATTTCAATATTTCTTATAGCGTTATCTTTTATAGAATCTCCGCAATAACGCCATCTGCTGGATCTATCGCAAATTTGCATTTGAAAACAGAACAGAGTCGTTATTTTATATAAAATAATAAGTAATTGAAGCAGATTCCTACTTATCTATAAATCTATCGGAGTAGTTCAATATCTGATATTTTGTAACATTTGTAAGGTATTTACCTTAAACCAATGATATATAAAAACATTACTCCCTTTCTGGCACAGTCGGGTAAAAAGAAACAGACAAGTTATAAACGCGCTCAGCTTGAAAACACGAAAACAACCCAATTGGCATGTTTATTACACAGGGTAGGTATGAACGAGGAGGCAAGTAATTATCTTAAAGGCGATAGATAAAATTGTACACGTTTAATTTATTTTTTATCTATAATAATCATTATTTGTAACTGTTATGCGGGGCTAAATTTTATTTTATAATAATTTTGTATAATCAATTCATTAGAAAATAATAATATAAGGAAAAATTAAGCAATAATCATTAAACTTTAGTTAAAAGTATAAATATAATATCTACAATAGCTTAACTATTACTTAAAATAACAGTACTGCACTAGGATTATAATACAGTTCTACTAGCAAACGAAATAATCAGAAAGCTCTATGAATTTAAATGAAATTCGCAGGCGTAATTACTTAATGGGCGCGCTCATAAAACCGTATAACTTCCATTAAAAGCAACAATAACATACCATAAACACGGCAAAGTTGAAAATATCCAGAGCTAAGTCCCGTACAAAAAAGTCTGTACGCAAAACAAACAGTCACAAATCCATTCTATCAGAATCCAAATCACTTCAAGTTCACAAATTAAAAAGTAAAATTTAAAAATAAAAGAAAAAAATTAACTCGATTCGCGCCGTTCTGTTTTCGAATTTGACATATAGACAGCGTATATACGACCGTAACAAGTCAAGCCCGGACAAGTACTGTCGAGTGGTAATGCTTTCCCGCCCTCATTCATAGACTAGTAACGCAGAAGTGACTCCCTTTTAAATTCATTGTTCCGAGGGCTTGTTTTACGCTAGCGTTTGTTATTAAAATTATGTTGAATTTTCACTAATATTTTTTATTTTATACCATAACTTTTAAGTGATAATGATAATAACATTTTTCGCACGAAATAGTTCAATGAGCTGTTAGTTTTATTGAGCGTTATAAAAACAAATTCACGCTTTAGAAAAATAGCCAGCTATTTGGATTGAGTTTTATTTGAATGAACGTATAAAATGAAGGTGAATTTGTTATTTTATGTTACAATGAAATATTTCAATTGTTCAGTTTAAAAAAAGTACACTTATTTAATTTTCATTTGATGTGAGGTGTTTTATCGTTATTTAGATTTACGATTTACGTGCACAATTTTTATTCATGTTTAAAAATTCATTATGATTTATGCATAATATATTTTTGCTCACACAATAAACTTTAAAAAAAAGGAATACCATAGGTGATAAACTATAAGAAATACTCATTCGACTTGGCCACACGTAGCAGTGGCTTTCGACGCATCGTTATAAAAATAAATAAAGAAATGGTACAGCTTAACTACGACTGTAGATAGCTTCGGAAAACATAAGTATATTCACTGTCGTTATCTTAATCTATATTGCACCTACCTACTATTTATGGAAGCTTCACACTACCTTTTCTACTTTTACTTACAATTTAATTCTAAGCCTGAAACTAAGCTATTTTCAGCCATACAGTACTATACCATCGATAAGTAGACAAAAATGTGTACCTACCTTCATCTCTTTCTAACGTATCCGTAAACTCAAGTCCCATCTCTTTTCTCCACCACTGCAGTGCTTTGATTCTATTAATACAAGCGGTCGTTTTTAAAGTACTAAGCGAAACGGCTTGAATATATTAATTTATGAGGATGGCGTGTCTACAATTAATTTATCCATTACGCAAGTCATAGTTGGTGATCATTTTAACCCCTTCTCGTGGTAATTTATAAAAGCTTTTTGGTGTTGAAAATTTGGAAATATGCTGCAATTAGTTATGAGTATCACGTAACTATAGTTCTATGTTTAAGCCACAATTTTGTCAGAGTATTTGATACATTATTAACCTGTGGCAATGCTAATAGTCCGTTCTTTGGGGGCATCTGTGTTACAGTTGCCCAACGACTTATGGTTATCATACGTAGGATAACTAATTGTTCCTTGACTGTGACCATTCCATAGTACTACGAGAGAGACAAATAAGGACTGCTGGGAACCGAATCCCTTAACTTATTAGCTTGGATATCTCTGGAAACACTGGTCAATCTAAAAATTAGACTAATTGTACCTAATTGCCAAGGAGGTCCCAATAATAAAAGATTCCCGGAGTTTTGTGAGTATATGTTTACAAATTTTCCATTGCGGAAAAATACTATTACATTTATTTATGTAAATGTTTTTCGTTCTCAAATCTGTCACAGCCATCTGATAATGCTCATAAAACATTATTCCCTTCAAAATGAATTAAAACAACATACAGCTTACGAACCCATTAAATCCTTTCATTTCCTTGAACGTAAAAAATATATTTTTCCTTATCTACGATTTTCTGGAAACAAACTGAGAGACGTTTTCTTTCAGTGTCGTAATTAATCATCCTTAATGAGGTTTTGCACTTAGCGGAGTAAAAAATATTGTGAGCAGGTATAAGTCAAGCTTCGGACCGTTTTTACAATTGAGTAAAAAGTGATAATTGGGGCGTTGTAACATGTACTTAAACGACTATTATACTATATGTATTTATATCTTACTATATTTTGATTATTTACTGACGCAGATGAATTAAACATCAACAATGACTGTTATTACAACTACGAAACACGTACAGACTACCTATAGCGTAATTTTTGACCCCCATTCGAATTCGGACCCCCTTAATCAGGGACATTGAAACTACCAATTTATTATAACTTCAACATAATTATGCTGCAAATGCTTACGTAGTCTACTGCCCATTTTCTTTTACTATTTGACACGCAATTTGACGTAATCTTTAACGTAGATCACACATATTTATGTAACACACTATTCCCGTAATGTTAAAGTGATTTCATTACCTTAATATCATTATGTGCTTAAATATTCTCAAAAACTTCTTTGAGAATGAATGTTTTGGTTTTAAAAACAAGAGAATATAAAAAAACGGACTGAATGAGTTAGTATTATTATTTAATAACAATTGATTTTCACTAGAACACAACTTCGCAACTGTGGGACTTGTTAGTTATTACAGCAGAATAGTGGCCCAGTAATACAGATTACAGTCAAACATAGAACTATTTACGCGCTAATTAACATTTAAATAGCGGTGTTGTGGATAAATATGTATAGGAGAAAAGGAGAACTTGAAAATTAAAAGCGTTTATAACAAAAATAACTAAAGCTTCGCATCCTACGCGTGAGACATTCTTAGCTAAATATATCGGAGAATGTACTTTTATTTCCCTTTTCTCTCCTTCGTACTCAATGTACTCAATGCTCTTCATATTTTTTACTAAAATAGGAGTAACCACCTAATGGTAGTTGGTCATGCTGTTCATGGATTTTAGTAACACCTAAAAATCCATCGATGCGAGGCCAAGGTATAAAAAAGAAAAATACGACCCCTTTTTACTGTCTGCTACCAAACTCCCCAACACTGCGATTGAAAATAGAAAAAAAATAATCACGGTTGATTGCAGAAGGGTTGCTAAGCAGTTATACAAATAAAATAAGTATTACGATTATTATGTTATTTTTTCATACAACTGACTTTAGATTTTTTGAAACGCCGCCATAGCAATTGTAATCCGTTATAATGAGCATTTACTAAAGTATGAGTATGAGTATGTATGAGTATGAATGTAATGTTTCTCATGTAAGTGAATTGTATAATTCTTAATGGGACATACAATTTTCTAAAACCTACATGAAAATTTAAGGTTGGAAGGAACCTGATGTGGAAAACTAAAGGATCGATTAAACCATAAGAGATAAAACCTTTAGCAGAACGGATTCTGCCCGGTCTTCTAGTTGTTTTATAAATCTTTGTCTTATATTAGTACCTTATATTAGCCAGCAGAAATCCATTGCAACCAAGACTCACATTATTTTTCTCTAATGGACCTGTTGTCCTTTTCTAACCTAATGTAAGAGTATATCCATCTCTTTCATACACTTGTCACTCGCTGATCAAGCCCTTTCGATTCGTCACAGGTGTATCTATAGTATATGACAAAACTTCAGATAAAACTTTATAATTTTTATTAATTGTGGATATTTTATTTATTGGAACTCTTTAGGTACTAAGTTAATATAACTTAATTATTAGGACATGAATTTTAAATAGATGAACTTTAATAGTATTTTGATGCTAGGTAATAAATGCCTCTTGATTTCTTAGAATTATGAAAGGGCTATTATCCAAATACCAATTGACATCTCTGACCTAAAGGGTGTACCAACGCCTTATTGTCAAGAAATAAACGAGTTTTTATAGCCTTTATAATAGTCAGTTTAAGCAACATTGATTACAGAAGCGTAACAATTTATCACGAGT
>LGAG01000420.1:156864-175310 GCA_001278395.1 Lerema accius | reverse complement strand
CCTTCAATCTTTAAATGAAAAAAATAAAATAATGAATTAAGAAAGTTAAAAAAATTTGCACAGTAGGTACATTTGTTTACAGATATGTCGTCGAATTGTTCCTCTTCATAGAATTTTGTGGTACCTGCTGCATTTTTCAAATTATGCTGGCACATACTCTTAAAGAGGTAAAATAATAATATTCATAAATTTATAAAATAATAAATATAAAATAAATGATAATTTCAATTAAAGTTAAAACAATATACTTTTTATTTATTTATTTAATGATGCATTTTTTATCGTTTCAGCTAATAGAAGGAATATCATCTTATATGAAGGAGCGTGGATTATCAATAAGCTTATACGTATTAATACTTACTGTACCATTGATCCTCTTATGTATAATAAGAAGTCTCAAGTATTTGGCGCCTTTTTCACTTCTTGCTGATGTGTTTTGTGGTAAATTTTAATAATTACTAAAAGCGTAATTAATTCCATCTCCCATCAAGTCACCAATTTCACCTGTCAATTTCCTGTAATATTTCATTAAGGTGTCCAAACGTATGTATTATTTGTGATTCTGTGTTCAAAACAGAGGGCGAATTGAGTGTTTAAGTTAATCGGTAACGAGACAAAAGGTTGCAAGCGACATTAAAACACTAACAATCACTTACTATTAATCTTCCAGCAATATGCGTGTCAACCACCATGTATTACAGCCTCAGAGTCGCTCCCAAGTTAAGTGAACGTCCCGCCTGGAAAAACATACAAGGCTGGTTTCGTTTCTGCGGAGTCTGCATATACAGTGTCGAAGGCGTCGGTGTAACGTTGCCAATTGAAAATTACATGCGACGACCACAGTACTTCAATATCGTGCTGCAGTATGGTTAGTTCCGCATTAGCTTGTAGCTAGTACTAGGGCTTAAGTGAACTATTAGTATCGGTTACAACTGGAATGCTATTTTAATCAGAATAACTTTTTTAATACTTTCTTTATTCACTAACTACGAGTATGACCACTTATCTTGTGCTTCATCAGCTCGTATGTGGACTATTGCCGTTAAAAAATTTAATTACCTACCATTGCATCGCTTCCGGAATAAGTTCCTAAGTACAGACTTTTGAAGTATTGCTATTAAGTTGTTTCAGGCGTCTAAATTTTTCCTCTCCTTTTATTTATGGGACAAGTTTTGTTGTTTAGTTGTTAGTATTATAAAGTTATTAGATTAAATTTAAGGTTACTCGAGTTTATTTTATGATACTGGGCAATACTGGGTATAGGAGTGTTCAAGTGTTACGTAACGCAACTTTTGAAGATTTTTGGCCAAAGTAACGCGCCGTAACGTTTTCTATATCCTTTCCTCCCCCTCTCTATACGTTACGTAACACCCAAATGACCATTTTTGCCTAAAATTTGCCATTTTCCCGACTTAAGAGAGTTATTCCCTAGTTTACTTTGAAAAAAAAATGTCACCTAATCCTTTGTTTGATCCTCCCTTCCCCCTTGTGTAACGCATCGTAACATTTTACAAGACCCCCCCTCCCTCAAATTGCGTTACGTAATACTTTAATGACCCTTATGATGTTTAGTCGGTTTTTGTAAATACGTTATGAAGTGGTACTTATGTTATTCGTGTCTTTGTTGTTACCTCTTTTGTATTTAGTTATACTGTATTATTGTATTTTCAGGCATGGCGATCGTTATATCTTTCGTCGCAGCAATTGGGTTCTTTGGATATTGGGGATGGGGCGAAAATTGTCGATCTCCCATCACTATACAGTTGCCAATGGAGACGTATGTTAACTTTTTATAATTTCCAACTGTAGGTATGATTTTCTAGCGACCTTCCCTCGTTTGTTAGGTAGACCTTTTAAATTATAAACTTAAACTGTTTCGTTAAAATCGGTCCAGTTATTTCCAAATTTCAGTTGAATTTTAACGTCCAATTTTTTTTATATGTATAATGAGAATAGCAAATGAGCAATGCTATCTGTCCCTGTTGCCCATAGACATCTGTATCAAACCTCGCTTAAGACTATCTATAGGAGGAATTAGTTGCCTAGATGTAGAGGGCTAGTAAATAGGTCCTTAGGTAATAATAAACTTGTTAGACTTTACTTATGTTACGGGTCATTGAACTTCTATTACTAGTAATCTTTGCCACTTTGCCATTTCAGGGTTCCAATCATAATGCAATTCTTGTTTGTAGCGTCACTCGGAGTAACATTCGCCGTGCACTTTTGGATTCCCTTTAGAGTAATTTGGCACTACATCGGAAAACGTCACAGAAGGTTTGTAAAATGGTAATTTGTAGACGTGATTCATGAAGCAAGCTTGCAGATATTGAGTCACGAATTCCGTACAACCTATCGTTTATTAATCAAGTGGGTGGATATTTTCGTTAGCATTTTATTTTGCCTTAAATAGATTTTTTATTGTATTTTTAAGATGTTACTAAATATACATTATATTAGTAGGCAAACCACCTCTATAGTCGAAATTTAAGCGTACCTAATATAGTAGAAATGTCCCTTAAGTAAAGTTGTAAGCAAACTCTACTATAATATGTATCTAGATTACAATATTATTCCTTTTCAGGAAGCGAGACATATGGGAAAGATTTTACAGATGTTTACTTGTTTTATTTACGACAGCTTTATCAATCGCTTTTCCAAATATCATTACATTGATGAGTTTTGTAAGTACAAAATTTATGATTTTGGGTTCTTAAGCAGGTGATTTTCATCCTGTAAAACTCGGTAACTTTAGGCTCTCACGTATTTATAATAATAGTAAATGTAAAATTTTAAAGCACCCTCACCGTATCTTTCGTAATTAACGTAGCTTAATTAGCATATACCTGAACTTATTATAACTTTTTAAAACAATTTTTAGCTCGGAAACTTCTTCCTAGGTTTCGTCGTGTTCATATTTCCGGCAATTATTGAAACTTTGGTTATGTGGCACAACTGGCAAGGAAAAAGGTAAAACAGTAGTAGTAGATACGCATGTTATTGTTTCGTATTTTTTTATTAAACAGTCTTAAATGTATAAAAATACTGATACGAAATTAACAGAATAAAAAGCAGGCCATTTTTCACTATATTTTGGTAAAAATATACATACGAAATTTTTTATTTTTTTATTCAATAACGTACCTAGTCTAATATCAAAATTTGTTGTTTTTTTACATAAAATAATAAATAAGTTAATTATAGTTATAGACAACAATCCCTCCTGATGGTAAGAGGTGCTGTTATCTAAAATGGTGAACAAACCCATTAATTTTGGAGAAACCTGTTCACTCTTGACTTGAAAACAGCTATTATAATCGAAAGGAAGTTTTTTTTAATTGGTATTTTTTTTCAGATGGAGAATACCAAAGGATGTTCTATTTGTTATAATCGGCATACTACTCTGTTGTGGTGCAATTTATTCATACGAATAAACTTTACTATCAAAAATAAAATAGATTTAAGAAATCAAATAAAAGTTTAATTTTATCTTATATACAAGAAAACCTGATAAACGAAATTAAGTTTTATTATCTTTGTTACGAAAACACGAATAAAATAAGAGATCCATCAATAACAACAAAATTTTGTCACATTAAGTACATAATTATCTTATTAGGTAATATCAACGTATTCAGCGCTCACGAAGGGTTCCATACCATCATCTATACGTGTTTTTTCATATCATCACATCACATCTGTTGTGATGATATGAAAAAACACGTTTATTGTATGGGGAACCCCTTAAAATTTATTTGTATTTTTTTACTATTTGCTGTAACAACGTCAGCGCAAATACTTAATCTGTAACAAATTTCAGCTTTCTAGATATCACGACTTATGAGATACAGCCTGGTAACAGACAGACAGCAGAGCCTTAGTAATAGGGTCCCGTTTTAACCTTTTAGATGCACACCCTAAAAACGGTACCTACCTACTTCCATTGACCGAATCCAGACATGGTCAACGAGTTTGGTTTGAAATCAGCTCCAGCTGTGTCAACTCCAGTACTAACTTGCTACCAAGTTGGTCTATTACAATTTTGTCTCTAAAAGGATTTACCATAAAATGTGAACTGCAGGCGAGCTAACATAATTTCGTGGCCCATTCGTTTTTAATAGCGTCGTGGTCTGCCAACTAATTATTCTCCTCGCGTTTGACATTAAAATTTAATTAGCAAATGTCAGTTAACTCGCTCTTTCAGATTAATTGTATAATTCAAAGCTCGTTTTAATTGTTTGTTAAAATATCAGCTCTATTGGCAGTTAATGTTAAAGGGAGATGGTGAAATATATAGTTGCTGTGATTAATTAATCGAATTATTTCAATGATTTCCAATGAGATTATTGGAGAGCAGAATTGACATTGAATTAGGATTGCTATTCGTATTTCCTGATTTGTCCTATTTCAAATGAAATTCGTTAGGAGTCCGGAAGGTTTTCTTAAAAAGGGACACCAGTTAGGAAGAACACCCATATCTTTGAATTACGTTAAATTATTATTAAATAGGTAAATAAAAATTAAATTATAGTGCAGTTTTATAAACCACAATGAACGATTAGTATTTATAGCTCTACCACTTCAGATAAACTATTGAATAAGTAGCAAACAGCATATATTGTATTCAATAAGTACATATTATACTGTTAACCGTTTGAAAACGCCGATAGTGTGCACTTATTGAGTAGGATTGAAGCACTTCACTAGTATACGAATTAATCAGATTATGCACTTACTAACTACCTGTTGTGAAACTAATATAGATACATATATTATTATGAATGATTTTAAACATAACCATGCCTTAACGATCCACATGGCGCAATGGTTACCAGGCTGAATCGCCGTTAATGTGTCCTGGGTTCATTCCAAACGAGGCGGTACTTTAGCAACATGAATACAGTGTAGGGAATTCAGAAGATTTCGTTAATCTTTGCTTCGTCTCTGCATCAGAACAGTCTTAATAACGCTACCTTATTTTTTTATTGTCTCCGATGAGACGAGGAAAAATACTCAAAGTTTACTCTAACAGATCCGGCTGGTAAAGTTATATCAGACTTATCCCTGAAGGGGACATCTACTGACCAAAACATGCCCACATAACTCTGGCCTGAATGACCTCACAGTCTTTTTTGGATGCAACCTCGTTGGAGACGAGGTGACTACCTTAATAATTTCGACCGTAGATATATACACACACACACACGCACAATAACACACACATACACTTGAACACGTAAAGGTTATTGGAGCTACTGATGATATTTATTGGTACAATGAACGAACGATACTCGAAGAATTGAGGAGGTGACGACAATTGGTTTGTATTTGTTTCATTTACGCCTCATACTGTTACTATGATGGAAGTTGTGGGTATTTGTATATCTCTGTTATTTTGTATTATGGGTCAATACTAACAGCTGTAGAAGCAATTAAGTCAATTTAAATTATTTATTTAATCTTAGTTACTAATAGCTAACGTAACGAAACTCAAAACTTTTACAATTATGTTTACTGCTAGTGAAAAAAATCTTAACAGTTTTCGTGCATACAAGGGCATATTAAGAGATATTAGAGATTAACAATTATTATTGAATATAAGTCGTCAAGCTATGTCGAAGGCGTTCAGATGGTGTAATAACTTTCGACACGGGTTGGAAACTAACCCTTCCAACGGTCTGGAGTAGTTGTGGAGTATTCACTAACCCTTCTGAGTTGTGAACTCCATATTCAGTGGTGGGTTATTAATGGGTTAGATAAGGCAACAATTATACCGTTACAATAAAATAAGTAATTAATTTATCTGAAATTAGTTAATTTATATAAAAATGCCTGATGACTTACGAGTAAGGCTTTTGGAGGATAAACACTTACCTGACAATTTAAAACCTAATTTTTTTACTAAGGTCTTTCGATACCGTTATAATTATTCAAAAGGAAATTAAAAACCATACATACATTTTGTAGCAGTATTATTGTGAGAAAGTAAACATAATAATATGTAAATTTTATTAAACCGTACAACGTGTTAGCGATTACCAATGAGGATAATCTTATGCAAGATGTTATCTTATGCAAGAATTGAGGTGACTTGAAAAACCAGTTGTTTCTTAGTTTTATCCTTATAAATATTTTCTCGCAAATTGAGCACGGCATTGCGTATTTGTATATTTGTTGGCACGAGTACCTATTTTTTTTTTTGCTTCAACTGAGTGAATGCAATCCATGGATATCTGTCACAATCCTTTAATAGGACCTTAGGAGGGGAGAGACCGTTAGTCAGTTAAGAATATTTATCATCATCATCATCGTTGCAACCTGTAGTGGTTCCACTGCTGGGCTCGGGTCTCCTCTCACAGTGTAAGGGGTACGAATATTAGTAGTGATTAATTAATTATTAAGAAGACTATGTGAATGTTAGTGTAGATTACCTGTTTCTGTTAAAAAATGTTCAAATGGTCCATGACAGGTTCGACGGGGGGGTCCACGATTTATATTTGGGGTTCACTAAATATAACTGATTTCGTCACTAGAACTAAATGTTGGCTTGACTTCATAATTCAAAATTTTTAGAATGATCTATTAAAAAATAGGTTGGGAACCTTTGTTGTACACTAAACAGGAAAGAAATTCTGTTAAATAAAAATTTATTATGTATTGTAAAAAAATAAATAGTTTATTGTGTTGTACATCTACTTAAACTATTAGGAATTTATTACCATCGGCTACCAATTAGTGTACAGTGGAATCTTTTCTATAGAAGATTCTACTTAAGATGCTACAAAGTAGGGATGCATACGAGTATTACTAAGTAGTTATGATACATAGATGTAAAGATAATGAACCGAAATTATAAAGAGTTGTTTTTATCAATGAACACGAGCAGGTACTGTCGTGAAAAAAATTGTAAATTAGATACTTTATTTGTAGGAGTATTTTCTCAGAAAAAGATTGAGCTATTCAGTAACTGTTACTAAATTTTTCAGCTGTGTAAATAACTATACTGAATCATAGATAAATACTTTTATGTATCAAAATGCCTATTATTAAAACTGCGTCATCTCAAAAAAAAATCTGTACACAAGTTATGTACCTACCATATAAAACCTGGGTTCCTAATCTGGGAGTAATTACCCCGTGGGGGTAAATTAGCTATTTTATGGGGTTAAAAAAGTCCTAACTTTTAAGATCGTAAAATAAAAATATACAGAAAAAAGTAACTTGTAGGTACTGTTTGTTTCGATAACATCTTAAAGACGGGGTAAAATCAGTTTTCCTTATTAGTCATAGGGGTAACGACATTAAAAATCTTATTCACCACTGATATACACATACTACCTATTATTTTCCATGTCCTATCCTATCCTTGCACATCAGCCACGAATATAAGGTAAAAAAGAAAGTTTGTTTTTTATAAACAGTATTTTATACACGACTGTCCAAAGTAGCGAAGACGCCAAGTCCCAAGCAACATTACACATGAATATCAATTCTCTCAGTGTGTGCTCGCGTTTGCCATGACGAGGATATGTTATATTTACCACAAAGATCATGGAATTAAACTCTAATCATGTAAGTGTTACGTAATATATTATGAAGAATTTATATTTTAAAAATGTTAGGTATGTTATTGTATAAGCACATGATTCATTACTTTTCAATAATAAAGTTAATGAGTGGTGATTTGTAGGATTAATGAAAGCCTGTATTGTAACTGAAGTTGAGACATTTTCTTTATTGAGATGATTATTTATTCGGTATTTCTCTATTTAACGATGTCAATTTAAGAATATCTTCATTTTCTCAAGTAACAAGATTCGTTATTATTGTTCGTATCAGTGATATTATCTGCTTAAATAATTGTGCGGAGTAAATAAAGTGTTATTATGTTGATGTCAAGTTATTTAAACCAAAAGTAAATTAACCTTTTTTATTTCAGTGGGAAGATTTACACATTTATATGTTGTTTTGAATATGTGAAATCGACGTATGGTTTACAATAGCACGAGCTCTTTAAAAGATGAATTTTTAATCAACTTGATTTATGAATGTCCTTTAGAAGGAATATTATTTAGTCTAAAATCCGGTGATATATTAAATGTTGTATGTGATATTTTCTTTAAAAAAGTTTTGTTCTTCCGGAAAATGTAGCTGATATCAGCTTTACACCTCCATCAGAAAAACATTTTCCAACAAATCAATTACATGATTATTATTCCTTCTACATCATAGCATAGATTCATTTTCGTGATAGGTTGCTCTTATCAATCATTTGAGCAGCGGGAAGTTACTCCATTTGCCTCATCGACTCCTGATGATGGATGACTCTCATAGACCTGATGCACGAAAACAATGTCAATTAAATTTTGCTCTCAAAGCGATTGTGTAAGTGTATTGGTACAGTCATCATTAGAAAAACTGAGCACCCCACTTTTATTACTAGGCTAGTATAATAACAGACGACGGAAAGTTATCCTTATCTAACGCAAGATTGAAAGACGGATTATATCTACATATACCTCGTTGCGTAGTGAATCCAAAAAAGTTATGACTGGCAAAAATAACTCCAGTTGTCGATTTTAATCAAAAGCCCGAGATACATAAAAAAAGAAAAATTATTAAGATGCAATTTGTATAAAACCGATTCCCAGACAGGGCACATTAAAATATTACCTAAGCACAATAATATTGTACAAAAGGATAAAAGAATACAGATGTGTTATTAACGCGCTCGGCGTGATGACATAAAAACAACCTATTTTTTCTCATTTTTCTTTATAGCACAAATGAGACAACAAATAATGATAGTAAAGGCAATAAGAAAGCACGCAATGTAGCGCGGAACACTTTTTGGTTGTATTTTAAAGATGTAAGTAACATATTTGTAGGATTATTCGTATATTGTCTATGCGAAAAAGACTAGTTTTTTTGGATTATATTACATTTGCTAACCATAGAAAATGCAGGGAAAATCAGACCTATATCAGAATCTGTCTTTAAAAGTTTCCCAATATTTTTCAACATCGTTACTATCTGTCGCTGTCGCATGTCGTTTGTCGTATTTTGCGGAATGACACCTTTACTCTGAAATAGTATCGATCGCTTTGATGTACGTGAACCCCAACCCGCATGATTGTTTAGGTTTGATTGGTGACATGGTTCTGTGATATCGTTCCTCTTAGGGGTCCGTGTAGAAAAAAACACTGTTACTAAGCCTTCCTCTTTACGACATTTTAGTCACCCATACTTGAATAAGAAGTTAGTCGATATTACCTAGTAATTAAAACATGGGCATTCAAATATTTTTATGCGTGTTTTTTGCGTAGTTATATGAAAAGAGAGTTAGGAAAAATCGAAAGTGTTTATAGGTAGGTAGTTCAATGTACCCCCGGTTCTGACCCCTTAAAAGCTAGTTGGTAGAAAAAAAAGAAAAAAGCCACGCAAAATATTACTGTACCTATTTTACACTATAGGTAGACATTTACGAGTATTACGTAGGTAACTTACAGTAAAAAAGTTACTAAAAAAATTAGACCTAACAATAACGACTAGCCAAGGTTACCTCATTTAAAAAAAATGGTTTCTATTAGGGCGGGCGCAGACGTTCGGAATTTTCTGACTCATAATTTTTAGCTGAGGAGAGCGGGGTTGAAGGTAAGTCTCTTACTATTTAGGAAATGTTTGCATCGGCACAACTTGCCCTTGGCTCTTTCTACCCTACTGTAGAGGAACAGTCAGTGTAAATTTAGAACTTAGAATCTGAAAAATTCCAGAAATCTGCACCATGCTTATAAAATTTGGAATCTAATTTCTGATATGAATTCCGGACATTTGCGGCCGTCCGTATGTAGTTTGTTTGATGATATAAAATGACATGTACCTAATTCTCAGAACGTAACTGAAATGACGCCTCTATATCATTTAAACTAAATCCTTTTATCTTGTTTGTATAGCCGAGATTTAAACCTCAGCGGCATTGCCACGGTATAAATAAAACGCTCAATTACTTTATATTCATGTGCTTCCAAATATCATGTTGTTAGTACAAACAAACTACAAGGAAAGTCAAGTTTTACCTGAAAACGGGTTATTTAGCTCATTAGTGACCAAAGATGCACATTCAATATCCTCGAATAAATTTAATGATGGTCGAAAGGAGTTCGATGTAGTAAAATACGTTATTTATAAATTTTGGAAGACTTTAAAACCACACCAAAAGATTAGTAATTGTAATAAACCAACGTGCACGAAATATTTTTTGTGTGTGTTTGTATGCATATGCGTACTTGTGTGTGTCCATTTCTTTGGCATGCTCTACAGCCTGATAACAAATGAGGTGTCATTGAATTAATTTAAGGGATCGATTATATAAGGGATAGATTACTTAATTACTGAAAAAGAAGCAGAAGAGTCAGTACAATCCGTTTTTTTAACTTGTTCTATTTAGCATACAGTTTTACGTAAACCTTGTAACGCAAATCTCACATTCTCATCGTCTTCACATTTTTCCAGTGATATTTGAATGATTTCATCGCTTCCATATCACATCCTTAAATATTCACAAAAACTGCTTCGAAAATATTTTTTTTTTAAATAAGACAAGTTAAGAAGATAATAACTATAGCAGCTAGTTATCATCAAGGCCGTGTGAAAAAAGAAAGTGAATAATTTCAATACCTATAATGATCATTACAGGTGAACCAAACTGGTCATGGAGTTGAAACAGAACTATCAAAACCACCTCCTCAGACTCCATCAGCTCAAAGGTTCACATTACATACGGGGAAGGAGCCCTATGACTTTGTATCCTACAGACAAACTGCTAAACCCACAAAGTAAGTATTTAATATATGCCGATTTAGTTCAAGTGCTTAAGGGTTGGTTTTTTGACCCATAGTTAAGGCGACTAATGGGTAAAAATATTAACCAATAGCTATATTAGCACCTAAATCGATTGTAATAAGGCGCTAATTTAACTCCTAATTAATATTTTAACCATTGGTCGCTTTAACTACGGATTAAAAATTTAACCTTAAGAAAGTAAGAATTGAATTAAATTTTTAGTTCCAATTTTTAATAAATCGTGTTATTCGTTGAGTAATTTAAAGTTTGAAAATTAATGACTCGTATGTTTTAAGCTACCTGTGCACAACTTGTTTTTTTATTATTATTAGCATGGACTACACAATGATTTGTTTTAAAAATACAAACATATTAATACAAGGAAGATATTAAATAACGTACCGTGTTTATTGACTGCCTTTGATGTATGCCAATGACGAAAAATGAGACAATTAACTACGTCAGCACGACCTTCACACGAATTACCATTAATTGTGTCTACAAAACTATTGACTAAGATGTATATTGTATACACATAGTAACTACTTAAAATCGCCAGTTTTAATACACAAGTACAATGTAGGTACGTTATCTTATAACTTTCACAGGCCTGAATGAGGTCAAAAAGAAAATTATTACGTGGCACAGATCCATAAAACAGATACCAAGTAATAAAGAAAAATAAAAATTAGAAGAATATGTAATAATATCTTGAGATTATGTTTTTTGTGACAATT
Organism: Lerema accius; assembly: GCA_001278395.1. Classification (NCBI taxonomy): domain Eukaryota; kingdom Metazoa; phylum Arthropoda; class Insecta; order Lepidoptera; family Hesperiidae; genus Lerema; species Lerema accius. The sequence continues at coordinate 163,734 of LGAG01000420.1, read as the reverse complement.
TTTTTTTTTTGCTTTTTTAAAAATATTTTTATTCTAATTTCAAATAGTTGACGATACATCAGCAAATATTTATATTTTTTAAATTCGTCATGGGTTTTTCAAAAAAAAAAATTTTATTTTTTATTTTTTTCAGTACCTTAGAATCGACTGGCCACCTTATAAAAGGATGTTTGGGTGGCGGAATATTGGGAATACACGAAGCGTTCATGAAATGTGGACTCTGGACTTCTCTCTTCGTCACTATTGTGTTTGGATTTTACATTACATACTGTGTACATGTAAGTTTCTTTGTTATCAACATTTTTATATCGTATAATATTGAAATATCTTACAAATGAGCTGAAAACCATTTTGGTTATACATTTCCTGGCTCTAGAATGGAGCTGCTTTATATTTTTCCTAAATCTGATTTTTTGTGACCTTCAAACTACATTCTATTTCAATAATTTAAACATAATACGCGGGTTACTTAATTCAGTTGCCCGATAGTATACGCCGATATATTTAAGTCTGAAATAGAAAAAAAAATTCAAAATAACATAAAAAATTAAAGTTAGCTCGTTATCAGTGTCCAGGAATATATTTTGTCATAAGGCACTGGATACTTAATAGAGCATCTTCAAGACTTCCTCATTACTGAAGACTTCTAGTTAAATAAAGCCAATAAATATACCAACATGAAAATGGGCCTTTAGTTTTAACATTTAGTAGAAGTTATTATACATTTTTATTGACTCATTTACATCATAATGACATTTTCTAGAACGAACAAGATAAACAATAGAATGTTGGTAATATTTTAAGCGCCATGATTGTCTAGTGATTGCTTAGATGGGGATATATTATCATAATTTAAATAATTCCGATGTATTGCTTGTAGCATACATTATCCTTGGAACAAGACATCACATGAATCATCTCGATAACCTGTAACCACTATATTGTGTTGTCGCATATTTTTTTTATTTTGACGACCCCGTTGCCTAGTTGGTAGTGTCCCTGCCAGCGAAGCGAGGGGTCCCGGGTTCGATTCTCGGCCAGGGCATATATTTATGTGACAGATAAATGTTTGTTCTCGGGTCATGGGTGTTAGTGATGTGGTATTAGTGTTGTCCATGCCACCCGCGACACAGAGAATCCTACTGCGAGGGTATGAGTGTGTTAGCGTGGTACCAAGTCTCTGTTCCTAGGCTATTGCTGTGTTCAAATAAAACAAAAGAGAACAGGTAGATTAGAATTAATGCCGCAGATTTTATCTATTAATTATTTGAAGGGCACTTTAAAATAGTAGTTAATCGGTGCGAACGCGGTTTTAAGTGGAACATCGTTCCTACCTATGTAAACTTCGTGAAAAAAAACACTAAATTATGTAGATACTTCATGTTAAGAACTAAGAGTCCACTTAATGAGCGTCAAACAACAGTAAATATAGTAAATAAATTTTTAATGTCTTGATAGTCAATAGCTATCAAAAATATCCTAAAATTGCAGAAAAAAAAATTGATATTTTTATCACTTTTATACCTAGGTAGGGACCGTCTAAACCCTACGTACCTGATATAACACAGTGAACGTGAAATTTTGCGCTATTCCTAAACATGTCTGACAATTTCTGAACGTAAAATTCTTGCCTGTCCATCTTTAACCACTGCACTGCAGTTTATTTCGCGTGACGCTCCCAAATCTTCCGTTCACAATTTTTCGTTCTCTCGAAGTTGGAAAAGGAAAGATTTTTCATGAACTTTTTCCGGAATCCATGATATATGTTTGAAGTATTACAAACTAGAAATAGAATTTGGATTTCAAAAGATTGCGTTTAGTTTTTATTTACAAATATTTCTGTTTATCATTTTATGGTGGGAACTTTTAATCGCCTACGAATTACTATTATAACAAATTTAATTTTTATTAACAGTTTTACATGGTCCTTTATCTATCTCTTTTTACAGTAGAAGGAAACAATAATGTTTTTTTTAAAGCCAGGAAGTCACAGTTACTTTGCTGCTGTATACTTGTCAAAACGTAGAGAATTCCTTTTAAAAGCAAAAGACCAGTTTGAGTGGCATACAATCCTCTAACGAGACACATAAATTGACTTGTGTTTCAGATTCTAGTAAAATCAGCACAGACCCTGTATACGAGGCTACATTTACCTGAGATGTCATATCCAGACGTTGCGGAGGCTGCGTTGGAAGTTGGTCCGTTTCCTAGACTAAGAAAATACAGCAAATGGTTCCGGTAAGATTAAATTTACTATTAATCTTTATACCTACACAAAACCCTAGAATATGTGTGTCTGACACTGATTTCCTCCTTAACTTCGTGGTATATTTAGTTCGAGAAGAATATGGTTTAGAATCAAAAGTAGAAAGTGGTGTTGTGGTCTAGTTATCTTGCAGGAGCTGTTAAAATATTTAAGTCATTAAAACGCTGTTTAGCAAAAAATTACCAATAGCCTTAAATTTACATCACTATACCATAACTATATTTAGACCCAATTAAATGCGCCACAAAATGTTTAATAAAGGCCTCGTCATTTAAAAGCAGTTCAGTGACAAACACGCATTCACCAGTAATCTTATATTTCTTTTTCAGGTATGCAGTTGATGCAACCATCTGCATAGACCTATTTGGAGCTTGCTGTGTTTATCAAATAATTATAGCCAAAACTATCAAAGAATTGGTTGAAGAAACTACAGATGGGGCTCCCGGTGACTTGGATCAGCTAAGGCTGTATATTTTAGCGTTACTCGTGCCTATATTGTTGCTTTGTATGATCACAACTCTGAAATATCTTGCGCCATTCACATTACTCGCTGATGTGTTCATAGGTTTGTATTAGCCTGTTGCAATACTGGCTGTTTTGGGGCGGTTAGATAATTTTAAACCACAGAACCATAAACAAAAATAGACAGAGAAGCTGTATATAATTGCGACAAATTAAGTGATGAATAAAAATTGGACGCCGTATAGTACCGAACGGCTGACTTCATAATTATTCGAGCAGCTCCATATTTACGTTCGTCACTTTTCGACTGGATGGCTCCGTCTATTCTTTTTTATGGATCTGTGTTTTAACACAATCCTACATACTAGTCCAGGGTACTTTTAAGATTAATACAGGTACTTAGAGGTTCCAGCGAATGAGTATATTTATAAATAATCTGTTATTAGACATAATAAGTCGAATGTCTTCCAGAGGAAGGTCTAATCTAGTATTTATGATCTAAAAAGGACACATTTCTGAACATATATATTTTTATCTCCAGTGGCCTGCGTTATAGCAACGGTGGTGTACAGTATGAGGATAGCCCCGCCGATCTCCGAAGTACCTGCATGGAAGAACCCTACGGGGTTCTTCGAGTTCTGTGGCATCGTCATATTCAGTATGGAAGGAGTTGGAGTCTCTTTGCCAATAGAGAATAATATGAAAGATCCCAAGCAGTTCCCCAAGATTTTATGTGCTGGTATGTATTTTAATTACAGAATTTAAAATAGTATGTAATGAATGAAATGCCAATGTAACAGTTAGGTTCGTATGAATGTATGTATAAAAAAAAATTGTTTTCCACATTACAGGTATGTCGATTGTAGTTTCATTTCTGGTGATGGTTGGATTCTTTGGATATTGGGGTTTTGGTGAAAGTTCCATCTCGCCTGTCACTTTGAATTTCCCTACTGAGACGTAAGCTTCTTTATAAACTTTCTGTTTTACTTACCATCTTCTGATTAGCCCGCTTGCCAGTTACTAATATTGTATAATTCCCTTTGTGTTAACAAGATTGATCTAATATTAACCATCGATATTGCCTCAGATGCGTTTCATGAACCTAAGCAAGCATTAAATAATTTATCTTACTTGGATTTCGAGGGACTATCGTTGGTCATTAATTTATTATTATTGAACTTATAATCTACTGTCGGTTTTGCCGAAGGCAATATTTAATCGAATTTCACCGCAGCGTATTATATTTCAATGTTCATCCAAGTCTCAATGATCCAAAATAAAAAAGAATATCAGAAGAATTAGTACTTATCGTAGAATATGAATCTTTGCATTTTTTATCTAATAGGCACGTTATAAAATTTTGTTTCAGTTATCATAATTTACCCTTAGCTGATTTCTTAGTAAATAAAAACTTATAAAACCCAAAATACATAACTATAAAACGTGGTAGGTAGTCTAGGTAGTGATACAGATGTTACAAACACTAGATGTGACGTAGTGCTTACACACTTACACCTGAATCTTATTTTACAGGTTCCCTACAGTTCTTAAATGCTTGATGGGCATTATGATCTTTATTACGTTTGCTCTCAACTTCTGGGCTCCTTTCAATCTCGTGTGGTACTACGTATCGAAGAAACATGATAAGAACAGGCACTGGTTATGGGAGAGAGTGTATCGTGCCACCTTTATCATTGTCATTACTGCTATCGCCATAGCATTCCCGAATATCGGGAATTTAATGGGGCTTGTAAGTATTTTTAAATTTTTCTTTCATTGATCTAGCTGTCTCATACCTTTCTTGAATAACTCTATTTCCCTATTGGCTCTAATATTATGAACAATCAAAATTGGGTCTAGCTGTGTCATGGACACGGGTGTGTGTTGTACGTAAATACGTTTATGATATAAGTTATTTCTTGAATACAAAAAAAATATTTGTGCATTTACGTCGTAAACTAATAACCTCAAAATGGCGGCACATCCCTTCCATCGCTCGCGAGTTTTCAGCGTTCCCTTTTATTCTAATTCTTGCCTTTAGCTATCCAATGGTACCTATAATGACTTAATTTTTGACGTAGACGATAGATTCGAAATTACAACGCCAAACTGTATCCCCCATTTTTAGGATTGCCACCGTACGGTAGCAAATTTAAAGACGTGTTCCCGTCAATATATTTGCTGAAGCTTCGTCATTAATCTTCGTCATTTGTTTCAGCTGGGAGCATTCTGTTTATCCAACATGGGTTTCATATTTCCAGCATGTATAGAGCTGCTAGTGGTATGGGAAGACCCTGGTCTGGGAAGATATCAATGGAGGTTGTGGAAAAATGTGCTTGTGTTAATTATAGGAGTGCTACTTTTCGTAGCTGGAACCTACTCCAATGTTGTAGGACTAATTACTAATTTGTAAATTAAAAGAATTAGTCAAAACAAGTTGTGTTAGTTACTAATATTAAATGGTTATTATTCTTATGCTAGAATATCTTATATCATTATATCTTATCTTTATATTATTATCTTACCTTATTCTTATTTTCTTATACATACATTCATAAAATCAATTGCTGTTCGTTAGTCTCGTGTTACAGGTATTAAAAAAAATATGGATATTAGGTAGGACTGGCTGGTAACAGTGGTTTTTCTTTTAAACATTCTATTGTTTTGGGGCTGTCAGATTTAAGGTGGATGAACGAAACAGAGTAAAGTAATGTATAATTAAAAGTGGTTAATTCAAATATTTATTGAAAGGGACATATTTTATTACAATCCTGGCGCAGTGTAATACTCGCTAATACTTGAAAACAGCTGGACCGATTTGGCTAATTTTGGTTTTAAATGTTATTATTATGTTTGGTGTAAAATTATGTTCAGCTATTTTATATTAAGTCTGTGGCGGTACGAAGTTTGCCAGGTCAGCGAGTATGTCGTTTTGGACAAAACTGCAGGACCAGTGTGCATGGTATTTAATTATATAGGGGTATTGTGAGTTAAAATCATATTTTTACTTAAAAAAAATGCTTTTACGGAATAATTTTGCGTCCGTTACGCCAGCGAAATGTTGTCGAATAATTATTATCATAATGGTAGCACAAAATAGACTATTTCGTGATTTGTCTATACTATTATATAGAGGAAACATTTTGTGTTTTTGTATGTTTGCAATGTTTTCAAGCAAAAACTATCGGACCGATTTCAATATTACAATATAAAAATCTGTTAAAAAACAGGGATCCACAATAAAAATGTAAGAATGCAACAATGTAACCGAAAGTCTGAAAAAAAATGTTCTTACAATTAAGTTCGGTGTTTGAAATGCAGTTTCAATAGAACAATGATGAAATACATTTATAATCCTTAGTCCACTCAGTGTTATTTAGGGTAAGTTTGTTTGGAACTACTCTAACATTGTATCACGTGGTCTGCGGAATTGAAAAAACAACATTAGTAGGTAGTCATCCGTAACATGTAGAGTTTAGTAAAAAAGTTCAAAATAATAAACTGAGGGTAGGGTAGCAAAAAACAACAAAATAAAATTATTCAATACTTTAATCATCTATTAACATCAAAAGCAGCGATATCATACAAAAATAGTTTATACAATACTTTAAAAATTTGTAAGTCATTTGATGACAATTTTGAATTTAATAACATTCAATTTAAACTCTGAAGATGGGTCAGGGGACCTAGGTAAAATTAAGCCGCTATTTTGTTCTTTCTAAACTATCTTGGCTTATCTATGTACCTACCTACTGTTAGAACAGTAAAGATTCAGAGTTTGTCTTGATTGAACTGTCTTAGTTTAATATTTACACAATGTTTATGAGCAAAGGATGAATTGACTTACAATGGTAGTCACCTTATTAAAGACACAGTGTTATAAATGCTAGAAATAAATACTAACCGGGCTATTTTTGCTATTAAGCAAGCACTGACAGAATATTCATAAAATGGACCATGGTCACGGCGAGACCATGTAATTGGATCGAAATATCGGTGCTAAATAAATAGATCGTGAGTACTCGTTATACTTTATGAAATAATTATTCTTAACAAAAAAAAAACCGACTTCAAATGAACTAAAAAGTAAAAAATAAATTTCTTTATGATTTCGTTAAACCCAAATTATTAAATACGTATTT
>LGAG01000420.1:128823-156508 GCA_001278395.1 Lerema accius | reverse complement strand
TAAATGGGACCAATCGGAAGGTATCAGCTTTCAAACAAAAAAAGAATTTTGAAAATCGGTCCACACAGTAAAAAGTTCTGAGGTAACAAATAAAAAAAAAATAAAAAAAAATACAGTCGAATTGAGAACCTCCTCCTTTTTGAAGTCGGTTAAAAATGTTTAATGTCCGCGATGATATAACATTCATGTTAATGAGTAAGAGTTACTTACTCGTAAGTTTTTGAAGAAAAGTGGGAACAAAGCGTCATATCAACTTTTTGACGATTGAATCCCTTCAATGCCAAATCGATGTCGGGCTATTATTTCCGCTGACAATGCGACAAAATATTGACATAACAGTTTCGATCTCTTTAAAATAGATCTAAGAGTTATTATAATTAGCATAAATTATTATTTATAATATTTGTTTTTTTTACTCACTATTGTTATGGTCGAAAAGATGGCACCAATTTTTGGGTAGATAGTTGAGGCTAGCTGAAAACTTGTCACATACCTCTCTTATAATCATACCCTATCACGGAACTACAGACCTGGCTGAGGATTAGCGGGGCTAAATCAACCTTTAATTTTTTTAATAATTTTTTTGTCCCCAAAAAGGTATTTGAGGCAATATGAAATTTTGAATGTCGTAGTTTAATGTGCAAAGAATAACAAAACAAGCCAGACGATTTTGTTGGGGTTTTATAATAGCCAGGTGCGTGCAAAATAGTTTCGCTTCCCTGGGCCGGGGGACTGTTCGGAATAGTATATTTCACTCTCGCGTAATTGCTTATAGAAACCTGAAGGCACTGGACCTATCGTTTATTCTTGACAATAAAAATATTAAAGTTTTGTAGTAGGTTGCATGCCTACAAGTTTCTATAAAAATTTAGGCGAGAATGAAATATACTATTCCAAACAGACCAACGCCTTTTTGCACCCTTTTGCACTCGCCTGACTATGTTTAAACCCCAACAAAATCGTCTGGCTTATTTGTTTCTTATTCCTTAAACATTTTACTACGACATATTAAAATTGCATATTGATTCAAATACCTTTTTGGGGACAAAAAAAATAGTATGAAAAAAAATTAAGACGTTGATTTAGCCCTGCTAATTGCCAGCCAGGTCTGCAGTTTCATGATGTGTTATAATGAAAGAGGTATGAAACAAGTTTTCAGCTTTCCTCAAATACCTGGCCAAAAATTGATGCCATCTCCCCAGCTATTAGTTGGTCATACATTTTTAGGGAATACTGATTGGAATTCAATTAAAACGCCTGATTAACACAGATATAAAATTTTATTTCAACGTGCAACAATGCCTGTAAAAATAATTCTATTATTGTTACAAGTTTTTAGTGTATTTCCATTTTAAAATATGGGATCGGAAAATCTGTTGACTTAATATTTCCTTGTGTCTTCAATTAAGTGACCACCACATAGGAACATTATGTGCTAAATTAAAACACGTTTAATTATTGATATGAAAACCTAACTGCATTTTAAAATATTCAGCTTATATCCACGATTTATGATAACAAACATTTAACCCTAGAAGGCTAATCTAGATAATTTTGCACTACACATAAAAGTATTTTCGTAATAATATTTTGTATTCTTGTTTTGATCGTGGTGATCTTTCAAACCAATTCGAGGAAAAAAATCGGTTCTTTCGGAATCAAATAATGATTTTATGGCAAATGATAATGACTCGATTAGTCAAGACCGTAGTTCTTTAAGTAGAAGCAAGGTATCCTCAGGTAACCCTAACGAGGAACTTGACTTAAAGAACTGATATTTGTTGGAATTGTTTATATAATAAAGCACAAGATCAATTTGCACTGCATCATAAATTATGCATAAATCCCAATCATCGAGAACACAATTTTTGAGATTTGTCAAAATAGTTTATAAAAACTAAACATTATAATGAAACTATTTTATTATTATTAAGAAATAACTATCAAATCATGAGTAACAAAGTGTTTTTTTATAGTTTGATTATTAGTAAAACCTGATCTTAATGTTGCCATTTTTTACATGAGTACAAAATGGGTTCTTGTTCAAAGATTAATAAATAATTATTAGATTTTTTTTTGTTTTTTCTATTACACCATAAGTTTAGTAAATTATGGCATAAATAAATGGTAGCTTATAGCTTAATATACTGAACTACGAATACTTTCTTCTTATGTATTAAATTTTACTTATGATTGGTATTTAGCTAGTATAATTATGATTAGCCTTCAAGGTTTAAAAGGAGTGTCTTAGGCGTAAAGATACGCCAGGTAACAAGTAATTTTTTTCTTTACAATATTAAGTATAGGAATAACAAACATTTTAAGTACTCATAAGTCATAATCATTTTTTTTTAAATACTTTGCTCAATTCATTCACGTTTACGACAGAACCACAAATGCACAAAAATATACCAACGGCTATACAAAAAATAGACACCCACAAGCGCCATTTCAATTTTCCAAGTCCGGGCCTTTGCCAAACAGTCATTAAATAAATCATATTTGGCCAAATGAAAGCCATGTTTGACAAACAAAATGCCCCAAGCTGAAAAAATATTTAGTTCTTAGTTAGTGCGTCCATAAAGTAATGCATTCAGGGGATGAGTGAATTGAATTGCATTTGAATTTATAATGGTTAGAGTGAGATTGGGGCACAACTTTTTTTTCCAATAAACTAAAAAAAAAGTAAATTTGTCAATAAACTTATTTTATTTCTTATGCGAACTGCGTTTTTCGACTAGTATTGTATCAACTTATATATTTAAAAAGTTGATTGTCACCTATTCGAAAAGGACGACTATGTTCGCCTTTATGTGTTCTCAAAGGTGGTGTTTTATACACAAAACTTAAAAATGCGTGACAATGAAATTTTCCGCGATGAATGGATTTGAAGTAAGTTTCCAAATAAATTGGGTAATTGTCCACAATACAAGAAATGATAACGCGTCAAGGAATTTATCGATTCTTTAAAATCTTATTTTGAATTGAATATTATTATTATTTTGTTATGATTGATATTAAGCTATTAAATCTTTAAAATATGCATTTTTCGAGTCCACAAAAGGTGAGTCTAAAAATACGTTACCTGAACTAAATGAAAATACTAAAAATAGTACATAGTAAAAAAAAACTTACGAATCCCATTAAGGCGTTAACTGTAGGGAAAACGATTGCCACAATGCTAATGATGACAACAATACAAGATCTGTAGATAAGTTCCCACATCAGAATCCTGTTTTGATTGTGGTATGGTTTGATATAATAGAACACCAAGTTGAATGGCACCCAGAAATTCAAAGCATGAGTGACGTAAATCATAACGGCTATCCCTCCCTTCAATATCTTGGGTAAACTGTAAAGAAAGAAAGTTGAATCAACAACAGGTGTCGATGTTGCCGACAATGCCTAGGCAATGTATAGAATGTCCAGGGAGTTTGGGCAATGTATACAATTCCAAGTGATTGTATAGAATACCAGTTGATTCATCGGTAATGTGTGAATTAAATCGATTTAAAATTGTAATATCTAGTTTAAGGGAAGTACAAGTTTTATGTAGAGCTATATCGGGGAGGCTTAGAATATTAAATGCTAATATAGCAGCTGACCCATAAGCAATATGTGAAATGAATTGATTCTGATTTATAATTATCAAGTTGATGGAAGTTTGTACTTATCAAGTTTTATAGAACCCTAATAACCGTTAGAGCTCACGTAAAGTAGTGTACAAACGTGGTTTTTGGGGTTGCTGATTTTGATATTATGATAATAATATGAATATAATTATCATCTATTTCAAGGCCTAAGATAGTGCACTCATTTTGAATTCAACTTAACGTATCATTGACGTGAAATTATGTCAACAACCCACTGTTAGATCCTAAGCTAACGAAATAAGAGCAAGTAAGAAGTCACAACACGTAATACTATCTCCTCCTATATTTCTCCACTTACTTACTGTTATCTTTCATACGTTATGTTATAATAGGCAAAGTATAAAATGGTTAATATCTCGTACATTTTTTGAACATTTTTGGCCTGTTTATACATTGCCGTGGCAATATATACAATACCCGATTATACAGATAACCGGTAACATGGACATCAAATGATTGATGTTCCAGGCTAATTAATGAATTAGGTAAACCGTGAAGTTAATACTAACATCTCCATAGGAAAGTTTACAGTGATAGGAGACTCGCTAGCTTCCAAAAATGCGGCGTATCCAAAGAAAGAAACCAAGAAAGTACACATGATAATGCAACTCATGCCTGCAAACATATAGAAGCAAATATTAAAGGTTTATTTGGTGAAAGTTAGTGAAAAAGAATAGAAAAAAAAGTTATGAAAACAATGAGTTGACAACTAATTAATTCTAATTTCTTTTAATTTTTATTCTTATGAAAACTACATACTATAATAATGCAAAGTAAATATATTGACACACGGGACTAAACAGATTATACAGAATGTAAAGAGTATGAACCAAAATGTAGATGTAGGCAAATTTGAGTGATACTCTGTTTCGTATTTATTATTTATTGTGAATGGTAATTCTAGTAAAAACAATTTGAACTTACCAATAGTCAAAACAATAGGGTACTTTTTTGGGTCTTTCATATTGTTTTCAATCGGTATAACCACACCAGAGCAGGACATACTGAATACAGACATGCCGCAAAATTCAAAAAAATTATACGGCCCATTTACTTCTGCCAAATTTTCGAAATTTGGATTCAATTGCATGCAAAAATATATAGTAAGGACAATGCAGAACACTGAAATATATCAGATAATTAATTACGAATATACAAAAATTTAATCTTGAATGGGTGTGTACGGAAATAACTTGGACTGAGTATCACCTATCAGGCTTTAAGGGTATAAAGTCTCTTATTTCTATAACTGAATATTGAAAAATACTCGTTTGTGTTTGTTACTGAACTCCTTAAAGGTTGCACCAACTTCAATAAAGAAATTGTGAGGCATTTTAGAGGACCTAAGTATGGTTTTCAACCACTGTTACACTCCGCAGTTAGGGCTGATGTCGAGATACTTCAAGAGACCCGCCAAACTATTAGTGTTATTAAAACGCTGCCATAGAAAAAGTTGACCGATATAATGAGTATTTACGGCAGTACCTGATGTGGAAAACTAAGGGATCAACCCAACTGTAAGAGACAAAGTATGCTGCAGAACAACATCTGCCCGGTTTTCCAGTTTTACGTACTATTGTAAATAGCCGACAAATAAACAAACATGTACAGTTCAGTATCATACTGTACCTCATAACCTTAAACATTCAATTGTATCAGACGTCAAGTCAATTACATTTATAAGGTTCTGTTTACAAATTACTAAACCAACAATAAAAAAAAATATAATAATTTTGATGTAAACATTTCGAGAAACTAATCTTACCCTGATATTAATATTTTATCATAGGTATACTAATACATAGGCTCCTAAAACATAATCCATAATTAATTTGAAAAGAGTATTGTCCAAAAAAGATGGATGTAGAAACGTATTGTATTAGTGGACCCATGAACAAGCTTCGCCGATCTTTAGCTTCATCTACGTTGTAAAGTGTGTTGAAAAATCTTACATATGATCAGATTTGCCACAATTGAGAAGGGTGCAAGCCACTTTAGAGATGTGATCAAGCAAATCAATACTACGGGAATAATCATCGCTGCCAAGTATACTCGTAGCTCAGGATATCCTAAAAATAAAATGTTATGATTTTATCACTTAAATATTTTACCAGTGAAGATAGTATTTCCCACCCAATCCTTAATAGCATTATTGTCTTATATACTAAAACTGATCAGGAACCAGGCAAACAGAACCAGCCGGTTTTCAGTGCAATCATTGCATGGTAATAGATGAAGCATAATTTCACTTCCACCTATTAAAGTCCTATTAAAAACATGGTCTCGAGAGGCGATATATTGTACCAATGGTGGAATAATTTGTAGCCAATCTTAATGTTGCAAATCCTTATAAAATGAGAACTTAAGGCTTAATATTAATCAAATGACAAATTTTGAATTTGAAGCCAATAACACGACGAAAGTCTAAGATTTTACCCAATTGTGGTCGCATTTATGGACTTGTTTGATTTCCTATCATTAACAAGGGCTGAAAATATACATACACTTCGAGGGCTAAGTTTGATATCAGCTTTAACAAATGGCATTTACCTTCTGCGATGCCCTCAACTGTAACCTTGGGCGTGTCTTCCACAAGTTGTTTTATTGACTTGGCTATGATCAGCTGGTAACAAGCGCAAGAACCAAACAAATCTAAGCATATTATGGCATCTATTAAATACCTGAAATGAAAAAAATGGGGTCGTGGTTGGAAAAGTTAGAGGTTTAGTTTACATGCCCACTGTCTCCTTTGACATCAGACGTCTGTAAAGTTTCTATGCTTTAGCATAGCATCGTATCTTAGGCAGGGTAACGAGCAGACGGGTCACCTGATGGTAAATAATATAATCACTGCCGCATATGGACCATAATAACAACAGGATCATCACCTACGTGCAACCGGCCAAGAAGGAAGTGATAGATAGACCCGTTTCTTGAAGGAACCTAAGTCATTGTATAAATCAATAGCCGTGCATTGCATGCATTGTGGGAATACCAATACTGAAAGTCCATTTTACAGCCTACGCGTACGTTATAAGAAGTACCTAAGGGAAAAAAAGGAACTGTAGTTTAACCCAGTTTTGCTAAACCCAGAAGGATTGTTCTGTTGTATAAGTGATCGTAAACTAAGTACCTAAATACCGTAGACCACCTGGCGACTTTTGGATTTGGAAAACAAGCCATAGCGCATTCGCCAACATCCGGATAAGACATACTTGGGATTCTAGTTCTTCTGTAAAGTTTTTGGGCTGACGTCACCAAGATCTATAAGAAAAATATTACAAAAAATTAAGTAAGTACCTACCAATATTACAGGATAGTATTTAGAAAGCGAAAGTTTTTTTATAGTAGGTATGCATAATTTCGAGTCATGATTAAATAATTCCTATCATCATACTCAAAGAAACTACACCTAAATTTCTTTGTCAATGTGTCTGTGTGTCTGATCGAATACCCCACGAAAACCACTAGACCGATTAAGATGAAATTTATTGTTTGTTGCCCTTCGATTCATATTTAGAATATGTTTTGTCTAGGGAAATGTTTTTGTTGGCGTGGGATAACAGGTAAAAAATGCTCCGAAACGAAGCGATGGCGGGCTTACTAGTTTTAATAACATTGCTAGCATCTTCCAGTTTAAGATTTCGCATATATAATAATTATGTCGGAAAAGTTCCCAAAACAAGATTTTGTTTAAAATTTAAAAAAATACGTCTAGAATTCTCTTTAAAAATCCAAAATATTTAAAATTATTTGCGATTCCGACTTTTCAATTAGGTGAAAGTTCCGCTAAAATTAAAATATAGTATGGTTAAATGCCTTTTAAACTACTAAATTCGATCTACTATTGTAACATAGCAAAAATAAAAAAATATTACTTACTAATAGACAATAATACATGTACGCGCCAAATATAAAATTTAGTGGCAACGCAACAAATACTCCAGCTTTCATGTAAGCTACATGGCCTCCCAAGATTCCACCACCAAGTGCTCCTTTGACCATATGAGCTACCGAGCCAATTGTGCTGAAAAATAAGACCTGTTATTAAAAAAAAAACCTACAAAAGATTCAAATAATCTCACGTAACATGAACGAAAAAGAATAAGGCTTAATATTCGGTTCATCTATACTCTATACTAATAAATAAAATTGAAGTGTCTGTTTGTAATATTAAAATAACTACTTTAAACTAAATGCATACGTATGTATACACGATACACATACCGAAATGACATTTAAAAAAAAATTTGTCTGTCTGTCTGTTTGATCCGGCTAATCTCTGAAACGGCTGGACCGATCTTGACGGGACTTTCACTGGCAGACAACTGATATATCAAGGAATAACTTAGGCTACTTTTTTTTACTTTCGTTTCGGCGTGGGTTTCCCGAAGCGAAGCGAGGGCGGGTTCACTAGTTTGCAAATATAATACCACTAGATGAACATATAAATTGGCATCAAGTGAGCGGTTGGCATCGAGTAAACATACCCACAGTTCAATTAAAAATGCAAGTATTACTTGGTCTCAACAAAATATTGGTCTTCTACAAGGGACATGTTTCTCATCATAACTGAGAACTTCAAAAGCACACTTCACTTCGCTGCGCCCCAGTGAAGATTAGCTGAGAGTTCAATTCCCAAACCACTGGAAGGCCTCCGACATGGCTTAACGACTACTACCCAACGATAACATCCGGTACCGAGAGCGTGACGTACCCTTCAAAGCATGGAAACACTCAGGAAGTATTGCCACTGGCAGTCACCTCCGTCTTCCAACCACGCTTACAGTTGCTTAATTTCGAGGATTCTAGACCGCCGGGCTTAAACAATCCTATTTTACGTAATATTATTTACCCGTTAGTTTTAGGAACATTCCGATATTTCGTGTAGTCGAAAGCATCTTCGTCCGCTTGTGTGGGTGCTAAATTTTTGAAGTTACCACGACCACCGCCAGAAGGTTTTGGGTCTCCCTGCAACCAAATTTGCCGCCGATTAATAAAAATAAAATTATTTCCTGTTAAATTTTAATAATTATAAGCGAATTCTCCAAACATGGGCAATATAAAACTATAAGATATACGAGTAAGTAAACAGTACGATACTCATCTAGAGGTATTTGCTGATCTATCATCAACTCGTTACAGAAAGTCCAGCCTAAATGTCTTTGAAATGGTTGATCGAAACTTTCAAGATCTTATATTACCTCATTTTAAAATGGTGTAATTCGCCAATCATTTTTAAAACTAAATTTGAAAAAGAATGACAAAAAACAATATTCAAAGACTGGGTAATTTTTTTTGCTTTATTTAGTTATTTAGCTAGACCTAAAAAACCGGGCCGTCAACCTATCGTCAATTACAGTGAGCAAAGCTGCGGGGAACAACGCGTATAAGATTAATATTGAAATGACACTTACCATGTTGAAAAACTTTTAAACTTTTATTCTGAACAAATAATTTTGTTCTAAAAAGTAAATATAAAAATTAAACGTATAATAAAATATGTTCAATCAACAAACTTAGTAGATGTTAAATCAAAAATTCAAACAGTATTCGCGATATTCTTTATGACAAGAACGTCGTGTTAGTTTTTCTAGCAGTATGTCGCCAGTGTCCAATTACATTTGAATGAAATAAAGAAGAAAATAAAGACGTGGAATGAAAAGGTCGTTTGATATTATTAGGGGAAGGAGGTACTGTGGTACCCACAGAGCAAGGAATATATCTGTATACATGTGGTACCATTAGGACTATCACCGTCAGTGGTTTGGAATAACCACTAAAGCTTGCAGGTGAGGTAGACATTTGGGGTCAAAAATGATGTTGGTGGTGACGCTAAAAGTTTTTACAACTCACAGGTAATTTATAATAAATTAAAAACGTGTGCAGTTCACATCTAATAGGTATTCTATAAAATTTCGGCACCAGTTAAGAATAAATATTTAAGAAAAGCATTTGGGAATTTAAACGTAATTTTTATCATGTTGTAAATTCACTCGTGTATCCATAAAATAACATTACTTGCTCCTAAGGAACAAAACAAATCTATAATTTGCAAATTGGAATACTCTCTCTCAGCAATTTCTACAACAAAACACATTATTGCACTATGGCTATCTCGCTATCCTTTTAATTATCCTGCCATTTATAAATACGAAATCTGATCCAAATGATTATGTAGGTATATGGCTGAAAGTCCAATGTTGATAATTTAGTGCAAGTATTTTAAAAATATCTTCATGCCCTGATTAATAATACAAAGTACAACAAATTTATATTTTGTGTTCATCACTGGTACTGTCTCCATTACTAGGTAATTACTAAGAAAAATTTAAAAAAGGTCACCTTTGTCATTTTCCACTCTTTTACAACTCTTTAACTCCCCGCGGTATTGGTTCTGATATCAGAGTCAAAAAGATAATTATTGATAATGTTAATTAATGACACTATGTAATTCGACACACCAATACAATTCGATTAGCTTAACCATCACGGTAACACGCAAAAGCATCATATTCGCTCTAAAAGGCGTAAAGATTAATCAGGATTGAATAGCTACCAAGATAAACAGTTCCGTTAACAGCAAACCACACATTTTGAAAAACGTTCATATAAATCTGATCTTTATTACCAAACAGTAATGACTTATATTACCTTAAAGAATATTGCTCTTAAAGATTTAATTTTTCCTTCAATACATAGTAAATTTTTCACGCCTGACAATGAAATATAATTAAGTAAATTGATTTTATGGTGAAATTATAATGATATGCGAATCTCGTTGGCAGACCCAAACAACTCGGTAGTTCAATAATGTATATCACGGTGTTCAAACTTATTTAAGTACTAATATAACGGATATACAGAAATAAAATTATTTACAATCATGATGAGTATTATGCTTTTAGTTCTGATTATTTCAGCAAATTGTGTAAAAGTTAATTGTGAGGAGGTAATTTCATACAGCTTATTTTTTGTTAATCATGATTTAATCTAGACTTATTTAACTTAATACAAGGATACATACAAATTACAGGAACCTGGTACAACTGAAAATTTGAATGGGGTAGTAGAGAAAGCAGCGTCATTTTCAGCAGATTCAGAAGAAATAAAGAGTAAAGCCGGAATTGAGGATAATGCAAGCGAAGTAAGTGAAGATAGTGAGGAAATACGTACTTCACGATCATCGTCGGAACATCCTCTCGAAGATGAAACACGATCAAGCGATGCTACAAAATTACAGAACACAGAAGCCTCACTTACAGAAAAATCCGCTTCTGAAGAAGTAAAAAGTGAACCACAAGATCGACAATCAGACAAAGTTGTTGAACTAATAACAGGTAGAGCTAGTTCAGCAGCGGAAGAAGAAAGCAAGTCTGCGGAAAATGGGGAGAAAAAATTAGAGGAATTGCCCGAAATATCCAGGTCTGCTTCTGAAACTGAAGATAGAAAATCTGAGGATCTTTCGGAGGCAAGTTCAGAAAGTAAACTTAGTGATATTGAAAAGGCCTCTTCTAACGTAGACATCACTGCTAGGAATTCTGAAACTGAGGAAGTAAAAGAGAACTCAAATGAATCAGGCTTACATGAGAGTCGTGACACTAGAAGGATGTTTTCAGCTCCCGGTAACATAGTTGTTGATGTAAAGAAGGGAGCAGAAACTATCTCTACAACAGTAGAACCAGAAGTGAAAAGTGCACTTAACCAAAACTTAAATACGTACAACAACTTAAATGAGTTCGGTAGATAATCCCTTTATTATGTTCGCGATATATATTTAATTCTATATTTCGTTAGTACAGTTAAAAAATATGCAGTTACATTATGGAGTACATAACGCATGGTCTTACATAATACATATTAATAATAAAACTGAATATATTCAATATCTTCCTATTTTTAGTGAACTCGATTACATAACGGTTTCATAGTCATTTATATCACTGGTGAAATATTTTTTTTGTTTCAGGTACCGACAGTGACAGTAAATTAACCGTTTCTTCGAGAACTGAACCGTCTTACACTACTACAAAAACAAATATGCCAGATTTAACAAAATTAGCAGTACAAGAAGTATTAAACCAGCGATACTTGCCCAAATTTTATCCTCGACCTGAACTTGGTATTCACTTTCCAAATGTTAATTCAGACTTCCAAGGGCCGCGTGATTTACCAATATATCTTAAAGTAAAACAAGACGAATATCAGCCACAAAATCATTTTACTGATTCGCAAATGGTACAGTTTAATCCAATTAACCAACAACAATATAATCAAGCTCACAGAAATCTACAGGCTCAAGATAAAGTTTCAAATAATCAACATGAACACTTACAAATCGAACCAAGAATTCAAGCACCCAAACAATACCAAAATCAAGTAGCAACAAATGTTAGAAGTTTTATAGACAACAATCAACAAGCGAACTTAAACCAAGGCTCTCGAAACCCAAATCAACAATTTTATCAAAACCATGAGAAAATAAATCCAAATTATAAAAACTTTGAAGAGTTAAACCATGAAGTAAAAAATGCAGAAACAGAAGGAAAATCTAATATGCCGATAAATGCTAATCACGCTGGAAATCAATATCCGACATTCCATCAAACCCAAGAAACAATAAATTCGAGAATAAATTTAGACAAGAAACAATTAGAGGACGAGCGCTTCGGAAACCCATATTCCAATGTAGCACATCCTCCTCAAGTTAATTCTCAACAACATAATTTATTAAATGCCCCAAAAAATGTTGCTGATGTACTTCCACCAAATATTAAAATGCTTTTTCAAAAACTAGCAAGTGCTTCGCTGTATCCAGCAAAATTATCATCAAATTTGTACAATAACAATATACAAAATTTTCCACCTTTTGTTAATGCTGATTTTTCAGCCGTTTATCCTATTTACGACTTCAGCTATCGTAATATACCAGGTTGCTGTTGATGTTCGATATTTTTTTATTTACTCCAAGTTTTCTTAATATCTTATTAGTACTCTGTAGAATTTTAAATATAATTGAATTTTTACTATACTTAGATTAATCAACAAAAAAAATTGAATTAACACTTAATTAGGTTTGATAAAAATATTTTTTGTGCATGATTATTATTGTAATAAGCTATGTTTTATTATAAACTAACAAAAAGTATATTAGAAGTTTTTATTTTTAATTATGATATAAAACATCTTTTTCACTTCGACCTTTATTTTCTTTCAATCGTCTTTAATAACCCTTTTGAAATTGCTGTCGCAACCTGTTTTATACAGTTGGCTCTAAGCTGGCAAACATGGTTAGTCAGTATTTATCATCGCTTCTGCCAGACTCAAATTGTTTTGTAGAAATTGGTGATCCATTACTTCAGACCCCCTACTAGAGAATAATAATGTTGGTCCGTATAATTTTTCTACCCGCATTATTTTTTTTTACTTCACATAAAGATTTTAATACTTACTGCTCTAATTACGTGTAATTAGTCTAAGGGGGGCAGGTTCTTTTTATAAAACGACAATGGTAAACGAGTTGGCAGTGCCATTTCCTCTGTCGCTCATGGACTTCAAGGCAAACCTAGAGTAAAACGCAAGGAGCCAAGGAGGGATCATTAGTTGAATAAGTTTTTATTGCTAGCAGGTATAATGTAAGTAGGTGATAATTCGTTAATAATAGTTAATATTTGTACCACTTGAAGTTGATTAAAAGGTGAATAGATTTATTTCAGTTCGACCCATTGTTAGTCGTCTACAAGGAACGTGAGACTCTTCATCATCAAAATGGGTCTAGAATTATTCCACCACGCGATTTCCACGTCCAAATTCCTAGATGGTATTGTTAGATAGTCAGAAGTTTTTAAATAAAGCTTTAAATATTGACGCCTCTGAGAACTTTCCGTATTTAGCAACGACATCTTATTTCTATACGATATCGTAATATCGTGTTCCGTATCTAATACTATATTCTATGGTTGATAGATTGGGATCTGACATCTATTATACTTTATCTATGCATTATGTCACCAAAATGTGACAGTAACATTTATCAATATTGACATTGACAACATATTTCGATTGGCATTTGACTTGAAAAACAGACAGAGAGAACAGAAAAGAAATACATTTATAATAATAATATTTTTGTTATTGAAAGAGCAGAAATAAAATCTATTCAAAATAGTAGCTGATTTAATGTTTACTGAGGAACAAAAATTTTTACTTGATTCCTAAACAGCTAAGTGAATTTAACAGTATCAACAATTACAATGGGCAAAAGATATTACTGTGATTTTTGCAACAAAACCATGGTGGCTACACCCTCGGTAATTAAAACTCATAATAAAGGTGTAGGCCACCAGAGAATGGTTCAGGATCATTATCTGCAGTTTAAAGGTATTGTTTCGAAATTCTTATTATTTTCTCGACTTGTTTTTCTTAACTTTAGCTATGTAACTTATTACATAGGCTCTAAAGCCTATCACCTGTTTATTGAAGGTTGGTGGTAATTGGCAATGATAATAGGAAGGTAGCTATAAATATAGAAACCCATATACCTCCCTACACATCACTAATGCCCTGTACCCATAAAAAATGGTCATCCTGAAAATCAGCAGCTGATGCACCATGGTAATTTGCTGATGGCGGTAATTTGTTCATTAGTAGCATTAGATAATAGCTCCAACATTTCTCTTTAAAACATCAACTTTCCGTCAATTTGAGTTGCATTATTTGTTTTTTGTTAATAGTTTCTGTAAATTAGGCCTTTTTACTATCTACCAAAAAGTGAGTATTTATATAGCTCAGACAACAGCCAATCAATACTATAAGCAAATTCTTGCTTTATATGCCCAGGCATTATGAAAAGCCCTAAATTTATTTACTAAATTTATTACCCAGTCCATAACATTACAGATCCAGAGACTATTCTCAATGAGGAAAGTAAAAAGACACCCTGCTCAAGATTCCCTACTGGTAATTGTCCATTCGGAAGCATTTGCCGTTTCTCTCACTACAGTAGAGAAGAAATTGATGAATTACGAAGATATGGTAAGTTTCTGATACTGTATTTTAGGACTGGTTAAAACATAGAGTGAAAAATATGGATTTCCTTATAAAAAACATTTATCTAGTACCTTTTTTGTTCTACACATTATGATTGATTGGATTAATAAAAAAAAAATATTTGCTATTTATTTGTTACAGAAGTAACAGTTATTGAAATAAAATATTTTGTGTTTATAATTCCAGTTGCAGCAAAAAGCAACAGCAAATCAGATGTCATTCAACCTTCATTTGAAGATTTGTATCTCAAATTGCAAGATCAGAAGTTGAAGGAATCTACCGACACTAACAATACAGTGTTATATGATAAAAATGGAGTTACACACATATTTCCATGGACTTATAACCCCATTTATGATAACCTTGGGAACTTGCCACCAAGTTTGAAGAGAATGAAAATAGAGAATTTTGTCAAAGCTGATATTACAGAATGGGTATAAACAAGAAAAAAATTTAGTGTGGTTTTTACAATATAATTCTTTACATTGACTTGAGAAGTATGTGGGAAAAGTAATGGTAAACATTTTAATATTTATGTACCAACTGTTAGGTTTACTCAATCCTGCCTTTATCCTCAATTTTTCTTACTTGATTACTTAATACTTTTAGATTAGTATTCAAACCCTCAAACTATACTTTTCAAAGATTTGTACCTACTTGACATAAAGCAGTTAAACATTGAAGTGTTTTGAATTTCGTTTATTATAAGTACCAACTTTACTATTATACTTCGTTTTTTTCGTCGTGATTTAAAAAGTAAACAATCTTGGCACTACTTTTATTTATTTTATTAATATAAAAAAATATTTAGAAGCATACAGAAATTTATTTTAACATTAAATTATTGTTTATTCTTATATTTTTTTAATTTGTGTCTGTCTTTTAAATCGATAATTACAATAAAAAGACACTGTAAGATTGTTTACTTTTTGAATCACTATGAAAAAAACGAGGTATATATAAGTACTTGCATGTAATTTACATTCTCTTATCAAAACAATAAATACTTCAATCACTTTTATTTCTGATTTGAGTGTCATGCATAACTTGCAATAAAATCCAACTTAATAAATATTGGCTGTCATGGATTTTAAACATAAATTGTATTTTTATTTATCTACATTTTTAATTCAAGTAAGTATTTGGATCCATTTTAAGGAAAAACTAAAATTCGATGGATTAATAGCAATCTGGGTTTTATCTAAAAGGCCATAATGTTATGTCAATTGATATTAATGTCTCAAACTTGTATTTTTAAATCTATAATTTATTATGAATGTGATGTGTTTTAACCATTTATATTTCTAGGTACTTCTCATTACCTATGGATGCTGCAATACTGAAGACAACAGTAAAATTCGTAACTTTTTGAATACTCTTAAGAATGATAGAAATTTAAAATCTTTTCAATTTTTCCCAGTGAAAATTCACATGTTATCTAATAAAAGAAAAGGCGATGTGAATTTATATGATGTTTTTAACAAAGCATTAAGATCATCTAAAAACATGAATTTTGAAAAAGATAAGGTTGTAACGTCCAAAGCAGGTAAACGTCTCAGATATCTACATAGGAAAAGAATGGAAGAACTAATTGATTTTATGAGAGATCGCTACAGCTCAACAAATTACTTCTACAGTGAAATGCAAAGAATCAAAAGCCAGTATACTATTAAAGATCAAATGAGAGAAATGATTGACTACTGTGAGTCTCCTGAACACGAACATGATAAGCAAAAAATACTAAAACTTTATACAATGCTTAAAAAGAAAAGTGAAAAACAAAAAATTATGTGGGATCCACCCACTAATAAGTTGGTGATTAATATACTGAAAGATCCATTTAACGACGGTGTTGCTAAGTAACGTAATGATTTTGGAAAGTAAATATATTTTCTGTGCTTTATATTACGCTAGATAAACATAACCAATAAACATACGGTATATTTGAATTTAAATTGGTATATTTTTACTCAAAGACATCCAGTTGCAGTAGTATCTATTACAAGAGTGAAGCTAGATATTATTAGTAATTACTACTATTTAAAGTAAATTCTCCAGGGTCAAACTCAAATTCAATCTATGTAAGCATGTAAATTAATTTTCTTTGGCATGCTCTATATCGATTTCAACGTATAAAGTGCTTGCTATTGGATTCATCTCCATTATGAGTGACACAGACTATTATTTTGTTAAAATAACGACCTCCCCCCCCCACTTTTTTTTAACTTAGTCCGGTTTTTTATGTTACTAATAGTAACGATTAATAATTTCAAGTCTGTTTTTCAATACCTAGCTCCATTCATGAACGTCAAATATTTTAAATCGTCCACCATTTCGGTAAGGTGCCAAAGTAAAAACGTCGAAATAAATTAAAAACATTGCTATTTTAAGGAAAATGCTACTTTGCAATTTTAACCTATCTAAGCATAGTGGTATTTTTCTTCCTAGTTAGGTACTTATATGTTATTTTTCAAACTAATTGAGAGGGATTTTGTTGATAGAAATCCCACATAAGGACACAGAAAGGGAAATTGACTATTCTGTCGATAATTTCCCCCTCTCAAATAAAAAAGTACATTTTTACGATAAGGCAGGATAGTAGAGTAAATATATCACAAGTAGTGGGTACATTTCACAGTAATTTAATCTTTATTTCCTCTTAATGACATAGAGAAGTCTCGGTGATATCTTCTTCAACTCCGATACCAGTTTATAGAGCTTTGATTCCGGCATCACCTTAACTTTTATAGGTTCCTGAAACAAAATAGATTAAATTTTATCATCATTTACCTATTAGACTATAGTAGCTGGTGGGACGAAATCAAACGTTTTAACTAGTAAAGTTTTAGCTCTATCGGAAACACTGAAGTGGGTCGACTTGCAAGATTAATATTACAGACTAGCAGGCTCGCCAAACTTCGTACCGCCTCACAATCAATAAAAAAGCTAAACATTGTTTCTTGTTTACCTACTGACCTTTTAAACCTTTCCTGGACTTCCTTAAAACCTAAATTAGTGAAATCGGTCCAGCCGTTCTAAAGTTTTAGCGAGGCTAACGAACAGCAATTTATTTTTATATAAAGAAGAAGATAGAGACGTGGATAGGGAAAATTAAATACAAGCTTGCAAATTTTAATTAAAAAAAATTGAGTGCCTTACAACAACTTTCTCTGTTTGTGTCCGCAGAATAGCTGGATCTACATCCTCTCGCCAAACACCATTCCAATAATTCTGTAAATATATTTAAAGCTATGGATAATAGCTGCAAATTACGTAATAGCTAAAATAAAGATAAAGCTATAAATTCTAAATTAAGTGCCAACCTTCAATGAACTACGCCAGTGGAATTTTTTGAGCCAAATAAATACCTACTTAATAAAAACAGGTGCAGTACTGATTGCATAATTATTATTCTAGTTAATGTTATTAATACGTGATTGTTTTAACTTAACCCGGAGGTTCTCAATCTTCGCATCCACGTGCAAGGTTTTGTTTTTATGAAAATAGGCAATAAACAGACAAGCCCCGATGTAGTTTTATCATCCGTTCATCCGATTTATCGTAGTTCGGGGCTTAAAAACAGAGTTTCTAAAAATGCGGAGGGAAACCCGCACACTTTTTCCACTGCTTAATTAAACAGTTATGCAACAAAATAAAGCAAACCTAAGAGTCTAATTATAGATGGACATGGCAGAAAAACAAAACCTAATTCCACTGCACACTTTTTTTAGAAACTGTCAGACTCCTAGTTTTGCTGTGAAGTCCATGGTTTGCGAGATTTTACCCGAGGTTAGCAATTAAGAAGAAGGCAAGTACCTACGTAGTAAGTTGTTAATGTCACCCAGAGACATCAGTAAATTATAAAACGAAGCGTATCTACATTATTGTAAAGTTTTGTTATCTTACCCCGGATCTAAGAATATTTTTATTAATAGATTCGTCTTCTTGATTATGCCGATTCGAGGCTTCAATAAAAGCGCCCCTGGCGGCAACTGCCAGTACTACTTCAGGTGGAGCCTAATAAAATAAAAAACGTATGTAAGTTACTTGTTTGTTAAAAGTATTTATAAAGAACTAAGCAGATACAAAAAGTCTGTCGTAATAACTTTATGATAATGTCTACTTTACCTTAATTGGCTTAAGATCGTTTCCTATTGGATTGTTCTTAAGAATTTCATTATTATTTTCCTGTAAATAAAAATATTATCATTTCACGTAAGCATTTAACTTAGACAAAGTTAACGAAAACCGATTTTGTCTTATTCTGTTTCGAGCGTATTCATTAAATTAGTAAGTTTACTGTAAAATAATGACAAAAACTAAAACATTAGGGACTGATAACATAAAAATATTATGATGGTGGATGATAATATTTTTCGAGCTTATGTGTGCTCATTTCTTTGGCGCGTGGCCAGTTCTTTTCTACAGCCCAAGTTACTTGACCGATTATAACATATTGAGCTGTCGTCGTCGTCAAAATTAATAGGCAGTCAGATTGTTCTTTTTTTATAGTAGTTATTTACCAATACTTCTTTATACGGGTACTGGGGCACGAATCTGCGGTTTAAGTCCTTGTAAGTTTCGGGATAACTGTAATGTTGATTATTTCCAAACAGGTTCGCCATATCACCGAGTTTTTTCTCAGCTTCGTATTGTTTATCCTGCATTTAAATAAATTATATAATCCTAGACACAGCTTTTTTAAAGAGCTTTTTTTTTAGGGAATCCAATTCTTGTGTCAGGAAAATAGTTGGGTTACATAGCGTTCAGGGAGTTACAGAAAAACGTTAAGGCTCATTACATGTCGGTGAGGGGATTTAAAAAAAAATTGTATTGCGTTATGTAATACTTGAACCCTCCCTAGACACTCATAGCCACACAATAGCCACAGTAAGGTTCCCAGGTACCACAAATAGTCGACGAATACCCACCCAACCATGAATGAAAATTTAAATTCATTATTCAAATTTCCACCTTGCTACTAATCAGTCCAGGACCTATTGAACGGTCCGACTTGGTCAATATGATAATCCCGTGACTGGTAAATAAAAAGTTTAGAACCACTGACCTCAAATATCTCTTTGACTATTTAACATAACGAAGGTACTTATCTACACGATTTTAAGATATGTTTCGCTACCTCTTCCTTAATCTTGGTTTCATTTTTAGCAACGAGTTTTACGATAAAATCATTCTCCGCACTTGCCGAGATCTGACTAGAGTCAACCTTCCTCTGAAAAAAATCACGCAGGTAAGCCCATAATCAGGTAGCACTTAGGTAGGTACCTACGTCAATGTTAATAAAATAGGTATCTAATGCCGAAATTTCTAGAACTTATCCTTTGATTAATAGGTAGGTTATACAGATTAGAATTTGAAATCTCAATAAATAGGTAGGTAGGTAGGTAACTGTGAACCTAGTTTACTTTAATAATTAATTCTCTGAAAAATGTAAACATGCAGAAATGTAAACTTACCCTAGTGTTGTTTAAACTCACCAAACGTATTGAAAAATTGTCTTCGTTGGTTTTCGATTCATTAGATTCATCGGCTATCTGGATAATTAAATAATAATGTAAATTCAACAATAACTTACTTTAATTACCTTTACAATTGAAGTTGAGAAAATAACGTTTTCTTACAATGTGGCTAATAATTTGATACATCGTGCAAATACATAAAGCCAATTTCATTTCCTGCATCTGCATTGTTATTGCATTTGGTTCTTTTACTGCAGATTTACTAAAGAAATAATTTAGGATGCAGAAATTACAAGGCAAGATTTTATGAGCGCAAAATGTAATTACTAAGAGTTGATTTTTATTTAGCTATGCCAGTATGTATCGGTTTAATGTTTTTTTGATCTTGTAAAAGTATAAAAATAAACTTACGTTTGATTTTTCTTTTACGATTAACAAAATGGTACCATGATAGTAACTGTAGTACTCCTTAGCGCACATACCTACATAGAATTTAATTATAACTATTTAGGTAGTAAAGCCACCAGGTACCATAATTTTATTTAAAATCTTTACTTTAAAAATATCCCAAATTGTGTTCCGGCCTACAATTGAGTCTTTTCATAAGCTCTTTAGTTATTATGTTCCATGCTCATAAAGTGAAGAGACCCTTCACCACACTGGTCCAATGAGGATAGGCAGAGGGGTTAATGGCCAATCCAAGTGTCGGATAAATTTTATACAACGCAAAGGTCTCTGACTCTGACTTGGCTCACTGGATAACCAAACGGCTATCACAGAACAGGGTTTAACGCATAGATCAGACTAATATGTTTAACGTGTCCCCCGAAGTAGAGGAAACGAAAGCACTCAAGAACCCTTATACCACTAACGGTGACGCCTTCTGAACGTGCCCACCCACTTTTGCTTTACTACGTTTTTGGACGGCTGCTAAATAAAATAACATTTCATATCTGTTATTATAATAAAAATAGTTTTTTGAGAATATTGAGAAACAGTTTGCATCATGATGTCAGGTGCCCATAGATATTATTATTTGTCTGTGACCAGTTAAAGTAATTATTAGTCTGTGGATCCAACAACAAATGCTGAAGTCATGAATTTATTTGACATTCACATGACGTTGACGTCTGAAAAATGAAGTAGAAGTGTACTGAACAATGCCTTTTTATTTATTTTATTTACGAATTAATTTATTGCAGTTTTTAATTGTATAAATATTTTTGGGGCATGAAACATTTGATGACTGAATTACCTTAATTTATGTGTATAGTTTAGGAGTATTACGTGGTAATTGAATGTGAAATTTGTTATAAGTGAAATTTAAAATGTTTGGAAGACCAAGGTGCAGAGAATGGACTCCACTTACAACTCAACAGCTTCGTCTTCGAAGCCTTATTCAGGTACAGATTAAGATTGTACTTTTACTGCATCATACATATACGTCGATAAAATTAATTAACTGTAAAAATTGGTACTGGTTTATCAACAAACGCCTACACGATGTTATGACGTTTAAATCTCTTATTAGAGGATGATGCATTGTTTTCTAATCTAATAAAACTGTATAATTCGAGTTGATTCCTCTTGTTACAAAGAGGACAGTGGATTTTTTTTTCTTCTTTTGTAAAAAACACTATTGAATCATAGTTTACATCCCAAATGCATGGCAAAATCTAAATATACAAATAGTATTGGAGTTTGTCTCAGATAATTAAGCACAAGGATAAAATGTTTAGGATTTTGGTGACTAATCATTATGGTTTTTATGATGATAACTAATGGTCATGGTTGAAGTCTTAAATTTAAAAAACATGTGGAAAAAATTTATAAAGTTCCTAAAATATTTATATTTTAAATTTAAAAAAGGTTTAGCATACAATGGTAGCATACATAGGTATCAATGTAAGTCTATTCTGTTAAAATGCATTGAACAAAATGCATAAATATTTCAACTATTCTATTTGGATTCAGAGTCAAGGATGTAACTTTACATTTTCTAGATTATTTTGATGACATTTCAGAGATCAGATTCTTTTAATAACACTGTGTTTACAGTTTTTCTTGTGCAATATAAGCATTGTCAAGGTTAGATAAGAATTGCTTATTTATTGAAAGTATAACTACAGTTAATTTTTTAAACTTGTCCTATTTTGCAAGCCGTTTTACCTAAACATTGTAATGGAAATCACACATTTTCTTGTTATTCACACTTTTCCAGTAACAATTAAGTGACTTAATCACTTCAATATTGCATAATACATAATATAATTCGTAAAAACCTATTTCAAAAATGAAAGGTTTCGTTTTAAAAATAAGACAAGTTAAAAAACTGACTAAGCATAAAATAATACACTGATTTTTTTTAAATAAGCTAGTGAATGACCATTGCATTTTTGTTTGATAATTTATATTGGCATAATTGGGAAAATTTTGTAGATATGTTATGTATATTGCCTTGACCTCAATACTTAATAGTATATCATGTTGTGTTTGATAATAATATATTATCAAACCCATATGAATTTCATGTGTAACTAATAGATACATGTTATAATTCGATAATAGGTACAGTCACATCTATAAATATCTGACCCCCCCCTGAAAACCAACTTGTCAGAGTCAATATTTGAGTCCGATGGAGTTGTGTGGTTTGCTTAAGGAGTTCCTATGGCCACCTTCGATCTCCATCATCAGTTCAGTTTTATTTCATAATAATATTGTACTTTCACCCCATTTATATATGCACGCAAAATTTCAGCTCAATTGGACACTGGGAAGTTGGTTTTCTAAGGGAGGTCATGTATACATATGATGCCTAGGGGGGGATGAGCTATTTTTGGACATGCCTGTACCGAGTTAGAAAACCCCAGTTAACCTTGAATCATTTCCAGATCGTAGGCTACAACATCCGACCGCCGGAGTGGTGTAATCGACAATGCAGTTATTACCTCACTCTGCACCACACAACTATGTCAGCACCATTTTACACCAGCGAAAAGATTTGCTCTCCTCATCCCAAATGGAAAGAAATTGATTCAGGTAAGATTTGTTCAGGTACACTTAGTCCCAAATTGGTCCAGATGACCCTCAGGGGTCCACATAAGACTTAAGTAGGGTCTATGTTGGGGTGGGGAAAAAATTGGGGTTCATGAAAATATACCTGATTTTGATGGTGTAGAACTAAAATGTTCTTTCAAGTATTATAAAACGTAACGTAACATTTTTTTTTTACTAAAATACCTAAAAGAATAGAAGGAAAATGGCAACATTTTGAGGTCAAATTGGTTATTTGGGTGTTACGTTACTCTTAGGCTTCACGGATAAACGTTACGGCGTGTTACATGGGGAAAGGGAGACTTTAAAAATCTTAAAAAATTGCGTTACATAATACTTGACGTTAGAATTTTTTTTTTATAGTCATTGTGTTGTACGATAAGGGTACTATAAAATTCCTTATAATAGCTTTCGCCGTTTTGCAGAATTCATGCTTAAAATCGTTGGCATACTATGTAGACGTATTATCAACACAACTAGGTCTTTGACAATTAATAGTATTAGTGATGTGATTCACTGGGTCTGATAAAATGTGTATGTCTGCTTGAATATAGGTCGCACTAGGGTCACTCGTTTCATTTGTCATTAAGTGGTAATGATGTATATCGTCTGAACACTTTTATTAAAAAAGTTTTATACAAACTAAGTAACTATTTCCGGTATATTTTACATTGTATAGTCTATGGTACTTAGGTACTACCTACCTATATACAAATTTTTAATTCATTACACTAAAAACCTACTATTTATAGACATCATTTATATCGACTTATCATGTGTATGAATTCACTCATATTCCCTATTTAGTTCACATGTTTATTAATACCCACTCGGAAAAAAAATCATTAAACAATACAAATTATCTCCGAACCATAGAAAACTGATGCTAATTAGGTTAATTTCCATCGGTTGCGTGGCTTCAAATTTCCTTTACACATCCCATTGTAATTTCTGATTAAACCTGACAAATTATAACATCATCCCGGCTATCATTGACGCATATTGAACGCGCAGCACGCTAAAAAAACGTCATCATGTTACATAAAACTTCACATGGAATCACAGATTGGAAAACACATTGTTTGTCGTAGTATTGGGCGTGACGTTTGCACTGATAAAATGAACAGTTAAATAAATTGATGAGTAATTGAGTATCTGCCTAAGGATTGATACCTAATTTTAAATATACTGATGACATGTATAATAGATATGAAAGGATAATGCAACAATGTATTTTATAGTTTTCCGTCAATTTATTAGATTGGGGCACTTTCACCATCAAGTATCAACTATATGCTGGGTGCCTACGATAAGTAAATTCTTCGATAAATCTTTTATCATCTTTATCAATCTTTCATCGTATTTCGTATGTATTATTTCTTATTATTGAAAAAGTCGCAATTCATAGCTATCCCAAATTATACTTACTACATGAAGTATTAGAAAACACCGAGCAAGATGCCCTTGCAAGATATTATTTGTAGTTATTGCTACAGAAATTCAATTTTGTCCATTCCAGAAACAATCCAACGAATGTCTTCCACGAACGTTGTTATTAGGATATGGTGTCACGTCCTCACTTCACCGTGTAAGGATGGCGAGGACAAGTGTGATAGGGTCCAAGACGAAATTATTCAGACTTGGGGAGTGTATTTTAGCGGTTTGAGGTACATTGGGGCCAACCTCGCGTTAAACTTCACGTCAGATTGCTTCAAGAGCAACACGCTGGTTTTCCAAATGCACGGCGGATACTTCTGCTCGTACAAAAGCCTTAAATTAGACATTATACCACCAGAAAATGAAATAGAACATGGATCTCTGTCTTCGGACTCTTCCGGAAAAACTCACGTGTCAAAAATAACATTAGAGTCTCGCGTTTTGCAAAACTACAGACATTTCAAAGAAGGAAGGTCTATATCACCTAGTAAAATTTCAAGGAAGTCGGATAAGGAGTATTCTAAAAGCCATAGTCCAGTGGAGAAAGGCTTTAAACAGAACTTCCCAAGTTTAAAAGCTTCTGCGAGTTTGAACATGGCATTGAATCATAGGGAAGGCGTAAGGCAACGAGACGATAGTAATGAGCGAAAGAAATTGGACCCGAATCACATATACGAGCATTCACCCGACAATTTAGACGTTAAAGAATTCACGACCAGTGATGAAAACTGTGATATATCAAAAATCGAGTCACAAGAGGAATTATCCGCCAGCAAAATAGACTTAAGTGAAACCGCAGAGAGTTACGATTTGAGAAACGAATCTGATGGAATGCCTAAATATCGGTACTTGGCGTTGAGTTTTCTTAAATCGGAAATCCGGCCAAGTTACAACGCGTCCAAGCTGCAGAGCTTGCATTTGCTTCAATACTCAATAAAGAAGAAGCAAGAAGCAGTCCAAGAGATTAAAGAAAGAATCTATCAGAAGTCTGCTTTAGCGAATGAGTCTTGGACTTTACCGGAGAATGCTTTCGAAATCAAACACAAGTCCAGGAGTAGATCTCAGAGGAATCTTTTCTCGCCGGAAGAGAATGAAAGGTTTCAGAAGGAACGGTCGTCGTCTCAGAGTGATTTGAGCAAGAATGGAAGAATCAAAGATGACAAAACACCCATTTCGAATGGTCCAAGACTCACTTTAAAGTTGAACGATCTGTTGTCTTACAAGGTCAGTGCATTTATTTTATTTCGCAAACTTGTAACTTGGCAAATTGATAAGATAGTGATAAGTCGTGTTGTCTTTTTATAACATTTTATGCTCTTGAAGTTTTGTAAGATACTAGATAAGAGAAATATGAGTGGTATGGTTTGCAGCAATCTTAAACAAACATTAATAAACCAAAAATAAAGAATTTAAATAGTTAACCTATCATTTTGCAAGCCACATTTTTTTATCTGATTAATTCATTCACTAAGAGTACCTAGTAACTATTAATAAGTAAAGTTTATTATGTATTTCTTCATTTTATCACTCTACAACGAATCAATTCCTTATTAACTTTAATTTCTTAATTTTAGTCGAAACCCTCACCGTTTCAAAGAGCGGAACACGTACGATTGACCAAGCAACTGGAAATACTACATTTTAAGCGATTGATTCTCTCCGACGAGCGAGACAGCAAGCTCGCCAATATAAGAAGACTGAAAGAGAGGCATGCTAAACTGTTTGAAGAGAACCAGGATGTTGGTAAGATGAATTAGAATTAGTAAATTAAATGGTAATATTTATACAGATCAAAGATTCACTATATTGCCGGTTACAATAGAATGTAATAATATTGAATTAAAAATAAAAATAAACATCCTGGACACATTATAATCATGAAACGAAGCTAAGAACACTCTCGATAAAGTCATCAAATTCTCTTTCAGTGCACTTTTTTACTTTGAGACTCTACTAGAGTAGGTATAATTGCAGACATTCAGTTATTCTTTTCCACTCTCACTCCCTACAACTTTTAAACGGATCGAACAATTTTCATTAAACATCTCTAATAACACTCGCAGGTAAGTCACCTTTAATTAAAAAAAATAATTAAATCGCTTCATCCGTTCGGGAGCTACGGTGCCACAGACAGACACACCCACAGACACATCAAACTTATAACATAAGATGTTGAACGTGACGTGTTGTTCTAGGCACAGAGCTGATGCAGAACTTACACACACTCTCGCGTCGGAATGAAGCTTTGAAGGAGACTAGGTTGTCGTGCTGCGCGGTGAGGGAGTTAGCTGCGCGCGCGCACGCCGCGCTCGCCAGCCAGCGATGTGAGCTGCTCACACAGTTGCATCAACTATTTCATATCGAACAGGTAAACAATCAGCATTTATGTTCAGAAAACATAAAACTCTCCTTCTGCTAAAAGCAAAAGTTAAAATTCATATTTGTTAAAACATTTATTTCTCCTTAGGAACAAATAACTACGAGCAAATAGGACGTCAAAATTTACAATATAAAATTAAATAACATTATAAAAAAAAAATAAGACAAAACATTTACATCATTACAATAAAAAGTTCCATAATTATCGCCTTGATAAAAAAATAACATTATAACTAAGCCTAAGTAAGGAAGTGTCGGCCGGTTTTTTTAAGAAAAGGTTAATTTTTACAATTCACAGTGTGACTTTGGTATGAATAATAACCAATGCGAGGGTAATATTATATATTATATATATTCCAGGTAGACCCTTCAACGTGGAAGATAATCGACGTGCCGCTACCGATATGCGGTGACGAGAACCCTCGAGCGATCAGCCCGGTGGCGGACGCGGTGGCCGCGGGCTTCGTGGCCCAGGCTGCCTCGCTCGCCGCCGCCATACTACACCAGCCGCTCAGATATAAGATCACACTGCTCGGCTCCGCTAGCAAGATATTGGACATCACGCCCGACTTGCCTGATCCTAAGTGAGTTGATAATCTATACATAACAATAAAATTGAAAGTATGTGTC